>VTPC01090963.1:0-18524 GCA_011009095.1 Ignelater luminosus
AAAAAAAACTGAAAACGATTAAACAGAAATTTGACACACTGACATAACCTTGTCTAACAATTACAATTTAAATACGACAGGTTGGCAGAAGCACAAAAAGACAAAGAAACAAAACATGAAAATTGACGTCACACCAATCACAAATGCGTTTGCAATCACGTGAGCGAAAATGTAACCTTAAAAATTACATCTGTCAGTTTGAACCAACCCAACCAAATTTATCATTAAAAAAAGCCACAATAATGTTTTATTTATGGTAGATTTCTACCTAAAATTGATTTATTAATATTTTTATAAAATAAAAAACGGAAGATCTGTAAACCAGTGTAAGTAAGTACACATAATCGACGCATACATGTACACACAAATCAAGCCAAGCAACACCACAACCAACAGGCTAGTTTATAAGTTGACGGGTCTTTGATCGCTGAAGATATCAGTTGACTACGAATTAAGCCGTAGAGTATACACTGCGTAGGTTTTATTAATAACTGATCGTCGTGATGCAAACTATGTCATGCCATAAGAATAGCGGTACCAATAAATGGAAATCGTCTGCAATCTTTTTGGGATGGGCCATATTCAAAAACGGTTAAGCTCTTTTTTATAATATGTTAACGTATCAAGCGCGCGCCGTATAATTTGTAATATACCCCACGTTGGCTAGGCATTAGCCTTTCTTTATAATAAGCTACAATCTCAATATAAAAATGTTCGAGAAATAAATTGCAAGAGTTCTTGCTTGTAAAAAGTAAACGATTATTTGGCGCTGTCCTGTCTCGACGGGTTCAAGGTCGCTCTTTCGCGCATTCCTTACCGCTGACGATAACGAAGAGGATCGTTGCTCATACAAATTCGGGATTACTCAGAGGGAACGTTTGGAATGTCACCTCTCGCAATCGCATACTTCGATGACTTTCGATGAAGAGGGCAACTGCCCGAAAAATACTTTCAAACTGGTTTTTCTTATGATGATGGATAATAAATTTTAATCGATTCAAAGAAGCACTCTGATATAAAAACCGACTATTAAGATCGTTTCTATATTTTTTCCTTCACGGTGTACATCACAAAACTTACAGCATAGTGTTGTACTAGAGTAGCAGTAAAAAGATCGGGAATCTTGTTTTTTTTTGCATAATAAGAACTTTCTTGAAAACAAAATAATACGTTGTAGAGTATAAGTGACGATATAATGATGGTGGTGCAAATTTTCGGTTCGACTTCTAGGAAGCCATAGCTGGAAGAAAAAAAGGCGTGCAAAAATATGTTGTCGCAGGTATTGTCTTGCTCTTAACGGTTCGCTTAGAACTTGCTTTGTCACCGGGTTACGCCACTTTATGTCTCGAAACTTAAAAATGATATGAATCATGCAGGATTTGCTAACGGTTTTGTAGTAACAAATGCTTGGCTGTTTAGAGGTGAGGTTTTCTTATATGCTAATAGCAGTTTACATGAGTTTGTTAGAGGGTTTAAAGGCTGAAACACTTTCGAAACATGAGTATTGCAAATGCTTAAATCCATTATATCTTCTTACTTTGTTTTTTTCTTTCTTAAGAGGTCAATAGCAAAGCAATATCATATTTAATTTTCTTCCAAAATCATTGTGATAGCGATGTTTCGTCATTTAGAACAATTATTTGTTTTCCTGTGGATTTCTAATAGAAATAAATTTTCTATATCCATTATGAAAAGGGCCACTTCTTGGTGAAAAGATCACTCTTTCTGCACTGTCGTTTTGATACCTTTTTAAAACCCACGTTCCAGATTGTTTCCAGCATCAAGGTGATCAACCGAAAAGTTTCACCACAAAATGTCTGTTTGTCAAGCACAAGTTCATCTGAATGGAACTATGAACTATTGGGTGAGCAAAAAGAGAGCAAACAAGAATAAGAACTAATAATAACTCAATGAATTTTTGCTCGCAAAAAGCCAAGAAAGCTTTTCAGTATCTAAAAGCCCAAACTCGACTATAAAACAAACAATGCCCTAGTTTGATTCAAATTCTCTTGTCCGTGTCTAAACAGCAAGGCTTTATGCAATTTGGAAAGTTTTGCGTGTTGGCATTCCTAAAAATGAGTTTAAATTTGATTTTGTCTACAAAAAGAGTATCCTTGGTAACTTTCAAGTTCAGTTCTTGTACGGTAACCCCATAACTCTATTCTTCATTGAATGTTTCAAATTTCTTTGCTTCCGTTGTTAAGTACAGTAATCAAGTTGGTAGACTCAAAATTAGTACAGCTGTTTCGGCTTTCAAACTTAGAAAAATAAAAATTTTACAGATTTTGACCTGACTATCCCATGATGTTATGGGATGGATTTTTAGTCGAACTTTTACGCGGCCCGGATCAAAGTTCGGTTTGGTTTGGTCTTATGGGGTCTCTATAGTCTGCCGGGCCTTCTGACCTTGTCGGGTCGTTCGGGCCCGTCTAATCGTTCAGGGGTCTCGTACTTCTCAGGCTTCTCGGCCCTGTCGATTCGTTCGAACCTGTCGAATCGTTCAGAGGCCTCGGATCTGTCAGGCTTCCCGGACGTGTCGGGTCGTTTGGTTTTATGGAGCCTCCAGATGTTGAGACTTATAATGTATTATTGTTTATAATTTGTTAAAACTCTTTCCAGTTTGTTTGATGCCTGTATAGTCTAGGGACGGATTCTCTATGGATGAAGTTGATGCTTACAGTTATTATAATGGGATCGTGATTGGAACTCACAATCAGATCAAAACTGGATTCTATTTTTCAACGTATTGCAGATATTTTTTTGGTCACAGCAAAGTCTAACAAATCAGGACCCTTATTGCTATCGGTAGAACAATAAGTGCGTTATCCCGTTCAGAGCTAGTTTCGATTTAGTTGCTCGATGGCATTTAAAAGATTTTTCCCTTTTCCTTTTTGTGTTGTGAGTCTGCATCTCCAGGTCGGGTGTTTAGCATTTCAGTCTCCTGCTATAATAAAATGGAAGCTAAATAATTTTAAAAGGTCGATACTCTTCGGAAGAAATAGCTTGTTTGGACGGACTATAGATTGCTGCTACTGTTAATGGAAACAAGAAGGTTTGCATTTTAATTCTGGCGCTTTTGATTTTATTCGTTATGTAAGGTTGTAGAGCATAGTGCCTTAGAGTACTTTTAATAATGACGGCTGTACCTACGTACGCTCTTCCATCTAGTTGATTTGCGTAGTAAATCTTACAATGTGGTATTTTGACTACCGTTCTTTCTGTAGTATGACTTTTTTTTCGGATATCAAGAAAACGTCAATTTTGTTTATTCCCTCAACATGAAGCCACATGATATCGTCCTATAAGCTTACTGTCGATACTCACAAAGATTTCTGAAAGACTCCTTTAAACAGAATAAAAGAACGTCAGTTTGGCTTTAGAGAGAAACATTCGACCATTCATCAGTGCCATAGAATAGTTAATCTAATTAGGGACAGTCTGGAAGACAAAAAGTTATGTGCTGCAGTGTTTCTAGACGCCCAACAGGCATTCGATAAGGTGTGACATCAGGAACTATTGTATAAGTTGAAAAAGATAATGTCAAATCAACTATATTTCCTTCTGGAATCTTGCCTGTCAGATGGATATTTCGACATTAAAACCAACAAAGATATTACAAACTATCACCTAATAAGCATTGCAGACATCTCAACAACAGACGAGACCCGTTATTAGCCTCTCAAACTCCAAACTCCAAAATCATCCCGAGTGGCTGCAAAAATAGAAGATTAAGGCCAATAACGGGAAATCAACCCAGATTACCTTCACAAGTGACAATAAACAATCAGCCCATAACCCATCAAACACGAAATCAAATATCTGAGTTTCCACCTAGACCAGAAATTAAATTGAAAAGCACACATCAAAGCCAAAAAGCAACAATTAAACATTAAAAAAGAAACAAATGAACTGGCTCATCAACAGACGATCACAAATGTCCCTCGAAAACAAGACCGTATAAAAACCAATATGGAGATATAACATCGAACTTTAGGAATGTGCTAAACTCTCAAATACCAAAATTCTACAAACGTATTAATCAAGAATACTTAGAATGATGGCATGGTACGTATCCAATCAAACCTTGCACGAAGACCTCAAGATACCATAAATCGACACGCCAACCATAACAACGAACTAATTAACAACCTATTCAACCAAATTCCTCGAAAGAGAATTTGGATCGAGATAAAGGATTAAGAATACAAAGAAAATCAAAAAGAAAAAATGAGTGAGAAAGAGAGAGAAAGAACGAAAAAGAGATGAGAGAAGAAGAATAGGATGAGGCAAAACCATTTGGTTTGGTTCTCAAAATACAACTATAGATCAGACAAGTTTGAAAACTTGATTTGTAAGGTTTTAGATCTTTTTGGCAACGCTAATATCGTACGGAGATTGAGCATAAGATTGGCTGAGCATTCGGATATTACTGGGATTAGTTTGAAAATTTGATTTTTTAAATTTCTGAATGTTTGGAGAGATTCTGATTGCACCAAAGAACTCAGCAGGAAGAAATAGATCTCTGACGTGTATTCAGTTTTTTCAGCTCGAATTTGGACCACCCTGTACAGTATGCATGTACTGTGTACAGCATAATTATTGTTTTAAGTAGCTCAGCTCAAAAAAATTGGTTGCAAAAAATTTATCATTTGTTTAGGATTCTTTATACCACATAAAATAAATTACCTAATTATAACGGTTTTTCTTTTGTTTCGCAATCCGTGAACTCGACCTATTTGAAAATACTATCAACATCATCAATTGTCTGGTTTCAAAATCATATATTTAATGTCAAAGCCTACCGTAAGGTAAACAATAAAGTTCACAAGATTGTACACATTCATATAACATACATATAGCATGTGCTACATTTCGAGTGTTTCATAATAATTCCTACCGCCACTGTTGCTTTGATCTCTCACTCATTAACAAGCCCATAAATTGTAGCTGCCAATTAGAAACTTTTTGCTAAAAATGTTTACTAAACGCAGGTCATTTAAATTTACTTCCTAAATGGTGTTCGTTTCGTCTTCTCACCTAGTAGATCATCCTTTTTTTAAATAAAACACAGTTGGCCGTGACGCCTAAACACACTTCATGGCCAACTTTTGTCTTAACATCAAGGTTAGATTTTACGCTAATGAACAAATTATATGGTAGGTACGTGTGTGTGTGTCCATGTGTTTGTGTGTTTTTTTAAATAGAAATTTATTTTTTGGTATAGATATTTGTGTTACGTTTTAAATATATTGATGATTGGAAGCATATAAATATGAGGAAGTAACTACAATAATTATTATTTTTAACAAAACAATGAAAAGAGAACCTAGCACCTGGTTGGATTTTCGTGGTATCATCAGTTTCGTCATCATATTAGTAATTAGATTTCAGACAACCTTTTTATTGCAAATTTGTTCATCATTGGATGATTTAAATAAATCTCTCTCGAGTTCGACACACGATATTAATTACTACGTCGAACAAAATTAAATGAGGCGTGAAATGCTCTAGAAAATGCAAGAAACACGTTTAATAGTACACTAACAATGTGTTGCACAATGTGCAAAGCAGTACAAATAATTAATCACAACGCTACGGATATGGATTTACATTTACAATAGTTGTTACAGAGATTTTACATTGTTACTTTAAAGAAATACAGAGCGCTGTTTAATTTAGGAATTGAAACTTATATTGAACGGTAATAGAAAGTTAAATCTAATAAGTACCAAAACAATAAATACAAAATTAATTTGATATTTATCAAATTAGTACAATACATTCGTGATTACTTCAAGAAACTCACGCTTTCATTTATTTACTATGAGAATCTGTTGGTTAAATAGCCTAAAACCATGCAAATTTATTTTTTTTATTCGTTTTATAAAATGTCCCCCCGTTCTCTCCTCCTTACCTTTTTTTTTACAATTATCTGAATCACCCTACACACATCATAAACGTATTGTTAATGCATTTGACGGAATTACATCCTTTTATTTCGAAACATTAAGGTCAATGCTCATGTTTAACCTCTAATTCATCCATTTCCAATAAAGTGACAAATCGAGCTAAAACATTAACGTTAATAAATTTTCCATTATTACAGAAAAATCTAAGAAATGTTTCTTACAATTACTTTATCCGCATTTAAACAGATCATTTCTTCGCGGAATTTCATTAACAGTTAACGTTTTTACGCTTGTTATCATGATACATCCGTTTAAAAATAGAGTACGGCGGTGATTTCAACGCTAAATCAGAATGCAAACTCCGATATTTGCATTTTTTTGGGTTGATTCCATTTTGCTTGAATAAAAAGTGTATGTAAAATCATTGCCATCTTTATTTGTAAAAATGCATTCTTTAAAATACGTAATTCAAAAGAAATATAAAAAGATAGAAACAGAAAAAATATTTCTTTATTTAATTAATAAAATGGAAATTCTTAGACTAAGATCATCCGCCCATTTTTGTGAAGGGTCTTTCAATAAGGGCTTCTGAATTTTGACAGCTGATTGTGTTTATGTTTCAGGTCATTTTGCAACGTTTGTGTTTTGTCATAGCTGTCATTTAATCATGAAAAAGTACACAATTCTCCAACGCATCGAAATTGTGAAAATTTATTATCAAAATTCGTCCTCTGCTCGTCAAACGTTTCGCAAGCTACGCGGACCTTATGGTCCATATAACCGTCATATCGAGAGCGCAATTTATAAAATTTAAGGAAACCGGTTCAATTGCTGATGGAGCAGTGCCTGTGCGTCGCCGAAACGTTCGGTGGGACGAGAATATTGCTGCTGTTGCAGAAAGTGTACGTGAGAACCGAAACTTCTCAGTTTTTCGTCGTTCACAGAAAGTTGGTCTTTCTGTAACTTCAACCGGGCGAATTTTACGGAAAGACTTGAGCCTTCATCCATACAAAATTCGATTGATCCAAGAACTAAGGCCACAAGACCACGGCAATCGTCGGACGTTCGCTGACTGGATCCTAAACCAGTTGGAAACGGATTCCAATTTTGGCAACGAAGAGCATTTTTGGCTTAATGGCTTCGTTAACAAGCAAAATTGTCGAATCTGGAATGATGCCATCCACAACAGTTACAGAAGCTTCCTTTGTATTCAGAGAAACTCACAGTCTGGTGTGGATTTTGACCGGGTGGTATCGAGAGATGTTAACAAATTTTCTTTGGCCTCAATTGGATAATATGGACATAGAGGACATGTAATTCCAGCAAGACGGCGCAACGTGCCACACAGTGGTTGATGCAGTGCAGTTATCGAAGGAAAAGTTTCCCGGTCGCGTTATTTGGAGAAAAGATGACATCAATTGGCCAGCAAAGTCGTGTGATTTAACGCTCTTAGACTTTTTTCTTTGGCGCTACGTTAAATCTCTAGTTTATGTCAATAAGCCAGCAACAATTAACAACATCATTCGAACCATTGCTGAGATCCAGCCCGATTTATGCCGAAAAGTCATCGCAAATTGGGTCATTTAAACGATGTTATCTTTAAAACATAATGCCATTGAATGTACTTCAAATAGCAATAAATATTTTCGCTGTACCTCACATACAACTCTTAATTTGAGTTTAAAGATCAGGCTCCCTTATTGAAAGACTTAAATAAAACAAAGAGAAAAGAGTTGAGACACATACACTTAGGATTTAGTGTCCCCCGAGGCAGCTTCAGATTTTTGAATACGTAAAGTGTTCAAGCAATATTATAAACCTTTTGTCAGTAACAAAAACTTCATCGGTTCTATTAATCTAACTTAGACAACAAGCTCAGCCGGTTCATAAAAGGTTGATGAATATTGCATATGCATGCCCAATACAGGGTTTGTCCAATTCAAGAATTATTGAAAGTACAAAGTATTTTACAAATGATTAGAAATATTTAGCAGACTACAAGAATTAAGCCTACTTTGTCCTATAGCTTTGGATACACCCAAGTCTTTTGTCTAAATGGTGCTGATTTCTTTGCATAAACGGGTGTCTAGGCTAAAGCATATGACGCCAAATAAGATATAAGTGCCGCGCTGCATTGAGTCCAGTCGTCAAATTATTCCACGTGCACATCACAGTAGAGCTCTGCACGAGTCGGGTCGTTTATTCAGAATCTAGGGTCTGTAGGGTCTCCTGGCCCTCCCAGGCCGTTCGGGCCTGTCAAATCGTTTAAGGGTCTCGTATCTGTCAGACTTTCCGACCCTGTCGGGTCGTTCCAGACTCTTAGGCCGTTCGAACCCTTCGGGCGTTCTGGTCCTGTCTAGGTCTGTCAAATCCTTCAGAGGTCTCGAACTTGTCAAGCTTCTCGGCCCTGTCGGATCATTCGGGACACTTGAGTTGTTTAGGGGTCTCGTGCCCTTTGGATCTCTCCAGCTGATCAAAAAGTTACCGGGTCTTCTTTGTGGGGCGCGTGAAGTTTACTCCCAGCCAGGCCTGAAAATTTCTGCCCGTGCAGGGTTTTACATCACAGCATCTCAGGTGCCAAACTGTTATGAATCTAGAGCATCAAATTCTCTTAATCCGGTCTTGTTTCCATGTCGTTTGACTTTAAAGTCTCATAACATAATGCAAAATCGATAAAAATCGATTTAACTGTTTTTTACTTTAAGAATCCTAAAACTGAAGATTTTTGAAATTTCCATCTCATATTGAGCTGAGAACTAAACATTTAACCGAATAACATAAAAATTGGACATTATTACCAATTTTCGTTTTTCATTTACGAATTTTGCAATTACCCAGCGCAATAATTCGCAGATTGCAGACATCTCACTGCATTTCTGGATACATTTAATCGACGATAAACCAAACACTTGATTATGATGTTGAATCATCAC
This sequence comes from Ignelater luminosus, assembly GCA_011009095.1. Classification (NCBI taxonomy): domain Eukaryota; kingdom Metazoa; phylum Arthropoda; class Insecta; order Coleoptera; family Elateridae; genus Ignelater; species Ignelater luminosus. The sequence goes on from VTPC01090963.1 coordinate 8,843, forward strand.
TGATGATAATCTCAAGAAATATTTTTGAGCCGCTTCGCAGCACCGTTGCGTCTTTTGAGCGCGTCTGGCTCTCCCTCTTTTCACCTTTTCATAAAGAGTTTATGGATTAATGTGCTTTGGTGAACAGATTCAAAGTTAACTATCGGGTTCCGTTTTCCCCATTTCTCTCGCGAAAACAGTCGACTAGATATCTTTCCGGATTATGATGAACCTGTTTGCTTGTAATTAACTCTTACAAGAATTAAAAAAAACTTCCTGCAGGTTCATTCTGTCAGACTCGTATACCGAGTGTTTTTTATAGCAGCCGGTACACTGAAGGGATCTCTTAACCTCTTCTATTTTGGAGGTTAGTGTATTGAAGTTTTTGTTTTCTTATAAAGATTCCTGGCTTACTAGATATTCGCTAAAGACGAAAATAACCAACTTTTCTTGAATCCGGGATAAGATTAGAAGAAAGGATATCAAAGGATAAGTTTTAGAGAATTCAAGTCTGTATGCAAAAAAATATTTTCGCCATGAAATGGAACGTCTGTTTGATTTTGATACACTTGGAATGCTTTTCAGTGATATGTGGCTGTTCTATTTTTAGAAAATTATTAAAGGAAACCTTCTTTGTGTGAAAATCATAGCAGGTCAAGCGCGTGAAGAATAGCGAAAGAACAATGTGCGCAGCGTCAGTTTTACAGGATGTTCTTTAAGCCCAGTACTGGACAGATTTCTTTTTTGGTTTTCCAAAGAGAAGTCCTAAAAAAGCTCTTAGAATATCAAGTGTACATATCTGTGCGGTTCTGTCAAACTGCAACTCCGACACATTACTACTTTAAGATTCATTCCGTGAGTTAGGTTTTGATATTTGCATCCGATTCTCAAATATTTTCTTCTTATGTAAGTTTTCTTCCTTTTCTGACATAAAATCCGGAATATTCTAAAAATAAATTAATTAAACTGCGACCTGTTCAACTACAATAGGAATTTTAAAAAGAAGAGAACAAATTATCCGAAGTAATGAGAAATAGAGCCCTGCACGGGCCGAAGTTTCCAGGCCTGGCTTGACTGGGGACAAACTTGATGCGACCCGAAAAAAAGCCCGGAAACTTCTTAATCGGCACTACAGGCGCGACAGAAAACCCCGAAAGGCCGAGAAGTCCAAAAACCCGGACCGACCTAATAGACCCGTATGGTCCGACAGGCTCCAACGACTCGACAGGCCCGACAAGACCAAACGGGCCGAACTCGAGCTTCGACCCGGGCCACATAAAGTCCCGACGAGAAAACCCGGCCCGTGCAAGCTTCTAATGAGAAGTTTGATATTCTTGCCCGAATTCGGCGCTCAGATCGCTCCTTAATCAGCATAGTTTATTAGAAAGAATTTAGCAAGCTGCAGATTCAACCTAAGAATGAAGAATGAAGACAAATCATACTATACCAGATGTCTCAAATTAGGAGCTATTAAATCTCCGTTATTAGTGCAGCTACAGAAACATTGACTATATATTATTGGCTTAACTCGGAAAAAAAATGTTTTTGGTAAAAACAACAGCTGGACAAAAACCAACGAATGAACAAGTTTTATTTCAGAAATTCCTGTTACAAAAAGAAAGAAAAACCAAAAAAGACTTATTTTCATATTGAATTATTACCGGTAGATATTTTATTATTAATCCTAAGTACCTCTCATATATTTATTGGTGTATAATATGCGTTACGCGTGATTAATTATCGGGTACTTATGTCCACTCTGTACGTTATCTATCGCGGATTATTGGTATCAATTATTTATTGGTAATGAATGTTGCTGTTTTATTATCATAAATGAGATTCTTTCGAGTGTAATGAAATAAAAAGTAAGGAAAAGAATAAAAAATACTTTCACTTGCATTTTATATCATATTTAAACGAGGTCATGCTATTAAAGATGTTCTAGTTTTATGAATAATAATAATAATAATAATAGTGTACCTACACAAAAAGTTGCTTTAAAACTAGAAATGTAAAGCATCACATATCTAATAGTAAATAATTATTTTTTCTACTCATTTTATTGTTAGCCGGTTATTAAGTAGCCAGGCCACTAACGAGGTATTTATCAGTGTTTGACTGTTCACCGTTGCATGCCATTGAACAAGGTACCAGAAAAATGTAACACATAAACCGCATAATAATAACGCCTCTCTCAATGTCAACATTGAGAACACACCGCACCTTTTGCTGAAACTTTAACAACTGCCACCGCGCACATTCTTGCTAATGTATTATTATTATTGTTATTATTAACATTGCAATAGATACATAAATGCAAAATTAGCAGATTAACTGGATTCAATATACATATGTAATGTACTATACTCCTTTAAGGCGTTCACCATTATTGACTTTTAGAACTGGAATTTCATACGGTGAGGCCGTGCTCTCTCTGGGTTTATTTTAATTTTTATCATTGCTACTTAGTAACTGTTTTAACATCTTTTTTTTTAATTTTTTAGTCAGCTTTTTCATTTTTCAACATTCTATTTAATTTTGATTTATACTGAACACACAAATTGGAGTAAGACGATTTTCTCAATTTAAAATTTGCAAAAAAGTATTTTAATTTTAAGAGAATTCTGAAAACTTTAAATAAACTAAACTTGCACAACATAGAATCTGCCAAGAAATTCGTGGTCGAAAACAACGACCACTCTATATTGATGGACGCCGCAAACGCAATACGAAGACAGAAAATACGTGTTGATCTTTCGCGGAAATTCAACGTGCAGGATCGACTTAAACTTCAAAGTAGATATAATGGATGATTTTCAATACTGTTTATACTTTTTTTAATTCGATTTCAGATTTCTAGATAATTATTTGATGAAAATAAAATTATATAAATAAAATCGAAAGTTCATTGCAATATGTGTGTAATTAACAATTAATCAGCAGAGAGAGTTGCCAAAATTTCATTTTTTAAAGGGGCGATTTGGATGGAAAAACCCTAAAAATTAACAATTTTAAATTTCAGATCCGACCATAATCTGAAAAGATTTACTTAACAAAAGTGAAATCACTAGGTATCAAGATTACAATGACGTTCCTCGTACCAACTTAATTTAACTGCATCTTGGCAGGAATCAAGAAGAAATTCAAACATGACCTATTGATTATGAGACCTGCCTAATATTGTCAAATGGGAAGCATTAAGAAGCAATTACAGAAACAGCATTTAACACCCAATTTTAAAGATTCTCATTGCTAACTATGAACCACTGTACCGTAGAAGAAACAGAACATCAACAGTCACGTTTCTTTGGTACTTTAGAAATTTGACAATCAAGTTGGCCGTTTTCAGGCTGCAGCCAAGGAGCTCTTTCGTAGCTGATACTTCAAGCTACTACCAATTATAACTGGTCAAAGGTAGTCAAAATCTGATTTTCCTAACTATCCGAATCAAAAAGCAATCGAAGATCGTTTGAACATCAAGTGCTATTCGCGACAAACAAAAGTCCAATCTCGATGGGACGTTTCGTTCCAGAGATATGCCCGAAAGACGGTATTTCTTGAAATACCGGAACAAGGAGCAAAAAGCACAAGAGAATCGAACTGCACTTATACCAATGTTTTAGAAATAACATTTCGTTTCAATTGCTGAATGTTTGGTATTTCTGGAAATTTTCAAAATTTATCCTATTTATAAATTCACCAACATGAATTACTTCTAGCGGAGAAATCTAGAAAGAAAGAACTCATTTTATTAGTTTCGCAGATATTAATAATTATCTAACTAGAACAAAACTACTTTGTGCTATTTTGATATCTTTGAAGAAGTGTGGATGAGCAGATAGTTTAATGGTCTCAAAAGACAGCGCCCTTATTCCCAATCCTTCAGTGCTGTACACATGATCACAGAAAGTTTTTGCCGTTTTCGTCGCCATCACGATTGTCACTGCGAGCAGTTTTGAAATCCAAGAACGACTATTTTAAATTAATATGTTTAGCAAAGTTATTCTTTTTGAATTAAGCTACAACCTTCCAGTAGACAGCAAAACAAAGCATCTAACCGTTTGCGAGCTGCGGATTAAAACACAAAGATCGATAAAGAGATATGTAAACTGCATATCCGAACGACAGATGCAGTAAATAGCTTCAGATGAGACGCATCTAACATCTTGTATGTGTTATCATTCAACAGAAGAAAAGTTTCCACAAGATCTTCTAAATCTGCAAAAAGACGACATTAGAAATAAAGGGTTTTCCAATAAGAGGTGTTATTTTGATATTCAAAGAAAAGTGCCATTTTTTAATATAAATGATCGGATGTTTATTTCATTATAAAGAGGAAGGTATGCCGTTAATAGTGGAAAATAACATCAGGCAAATGACCACCACGACCACGCTTACAGGACAATATCCTTTTCATGAAATTTTCCATAACCAAATCGCAAAGTGGCTGCCCTATGTCCTCGATAGCCTCACGAATTCCATCTTTGAGGTCTTGAATCGACGCTGGGCTGTTGGCGTAGACCTTCTCTTTCACGTGGCCCCAAAGAAAGAAGTCGCAAGGTGTTAAATCACAAGATCTCGGTGGCCAATTGTGATCACCTCTTCGAGAGATAACACGGTCCGGAAACTTTTTCCGTAAAAGATCAATGGTTTCGTTGCTTGTGTGGCACGTAGCGCCGTCTTGTTGAAAGTAAACGTTGTCCAGATCAATACCATCCAATTCCGGCCATAAAAAATCGTTAATCATCTCTCGATAGCGCAATCCAGTCACCGTAACTGTTGCTCCAGCCTCATTTTCGAAAAAGTAAGGTCCAATGACTCCGCCGGACCATAAACCGCACCAAACAGTCACACGTTGAGGATAGAGAGACTTTTCAACAATAACTCTTGGATTTTCTGAGCCCCAGATCCGACAATTTTGCTTGTTGACGAAGCCACCGAGGTGGAAATGGGCCTCATCACTCAAGATGATTTTTCGATGGAATTCTGGATCATTTTCATGCATTTCAACGACCCAATCAGCAAAGACACGACGTTGTTGATGATCGGCCGGCTTGAGTTCTTGTGTTAACTGGACTTTATAAGCCTTAAGACCCAAATCTTTATGCAAAATACGGTGTAATGACAAACCTGGGTTTTCTTTAACACTTTCGGCTACAACAGCAATATTCTCGGCTGTTCTTGAGCGACGTGCACGGGTTTTATTCTTCACATCACTAACTTGTCCCAAGAGCTCGAATTTTTTCACCAATTTCTGTATTGCGGTCCGACAAGGTGCATCACGGTGACCCAAAAATGCCCGAGTTTTACGAACCGTCTCTGCCAAATTTTCACCATTTTTATAGTGAATTTTAATAATTTCAATGCGTTGTTGAAGCGTGTATCGTTCCATATTTATTAATGGCGTAGTTTCTACTTGTCAAATGTCAAAAAATGATAGCTTCAAAAGTGACATCTACCGAAATAGCGGGCTATTCAAAATAACACCTCTTATTGGAAAACCCTTTATATTGTTCTGATATTCCAGAAAACAAACTCTTTTCTTTCACTTCGCTTCTAATTGCCATATTTATAGTCAGAATATGTCTAATGCAGGCCTTGGTGTAGCGCGAATAGCTAGTTCATAAGTTAACTTCAACTCGCCTATTTCTTCGTCTTGTGTCTAAACAAGCGTAGAAGCTTGTATTTTCCAATTAAGTAAGTCTCAGTTATAAAACATTAGAGCATGTTTGAGGACGAGATTGCATAAAACGCCTAGAGCAGTACTTGGCAAACAGGGTGACGTCGAACTAGTTTCATCAATAGTCGCTGGTGATGATCCGAATAATCGACGTCATTAAGACGCCATTTTTGTTATATAAAATTTCAACTTTCAGTATGACGTCAAAGACGTCTATTTTTCCATTAAATAATGTTTTCGTTACATTCTGATATGTCGTCCTTAAGCTGTAATATCTTGACGTTTTATCAAGCAATTCAAAGTAACTGATGACCAATAAATCACGTTAACTAGACGTCACTCTGCTTACAAGTTTCGAAGCAGAAACCAAGACCATTTGTCCCCACACAAATAAAATTCATACAAAATCTTCCTAAAATATTTTTCTTGAGATGAGACCCATGAGTTTGTTTTCAATGCAAAACGTATGCATGAAAGAATTAAAAACAAATGAATGTTTGGTATAAAATTTAGATGAAGAGCAAAGCATGAAATCTGTCTTATTGCTTTTTAAACGATTTCCTATGCGTTTGATGGTTGTTGTTTTGCCAAAGAATGTAAACAATTTCATCGAATTACTCAAAATGACTTTCATCTGTTTGTTGTCAAGTCTTCGAAAGGGAAACGCAAGAGGTAATTGTTGATATACAGGTGTTCTGAAACGAGTGCAAATAATTGGCAGGCGCATTGCGCGATAAAAATTAAGCCTACTTTGCCCTGTAATTTCTTTCCCTAAAGTGCACCGTTTCTGAAATACAATTTCATTTAAAATTTATTGTTTTCTCGATATTCCAAGAACCAGGCGAGATATAAGAATGAAATTTTCTACATTCTTACTACTCTGAGATATTTTCTGTTTGATATCCCAAACCGAGGCGGGACACTGGTTCGATCAAAAGTTCCCGAAAACTTTTCAAGTGAGGGTTGCAAAGGGGATTTTCGAGTTCACCAGGAGCTTCTGGAGATCTCCTATGTTAGGATCACGAGGGGCTCCCGTGTTTCGTAGAAATCCCGAAGGGACATTCATGTTACCGTTGTGAGGGCATCTTCGTATTCGATCAGGGGATGCTAGAATTGCAAGCGCGCTCCCCCCCCTCGTGTTCGATCAGGAGTCCAGGAAATCTCCCTGTAGTTTATTTAGAAGCTCCGAGAAGGCGGACCCTCTCCTGTATGTTTGGTTAGAAATCCCCAAGCGTTCCCATGACTAGTTCAACCTGGATGGGGCTGATTCTGAAACTCAAGGTGGCTGGTTTGCAGTCGGAGGTAGCCTCCTAATGACCTCCCGACGGAGACCCTAAGAAGTTTCAACCCTGTTGATTGATAACTTTGCATAAATATATCAAATAAGCAGAATGTTTTTATAATATTCCCTTTTCTAGATAATTTCAAGTAGTGTCATTAAAACAGGTTTTTGCAAAGCAAGATGTCAGTCGATAACTGGCGGAACAGAAATTCTGTTAATTCCTTATGGAGGTCAGAACAACTCGAGATGCCCAAACGACCCGACAGGACTGGAAAGCCTGACAGGTGCGACACCCCTGAACGATTCGACAGACTCGAACGATCAGAAGCCCCATAAGATCAAACAACCCGACAGGTTCGAATTTGAGAGGTTTTGAAAAATTTAATTTTACTTGAAAATTATGCATTTTACGGGAAAAATGCAAGAGGGACTTCTTTTGCTAGATTGTTGAGTCCAAAAATAATTTTTTTAATTTTTCAGTGGCGTAACAATTTTGTTTTAGAAGCGCCTTTTCAATGTTCCACCTCTGTTAAGGATATCAAACAAAATACTACCTAAAATAGTAGACACCATAGAGTAACAAGCCTGTAGATAATTTCATTCTGATATTTCACCTCGTTCTTGATATATTGAAAAAACAAAATATTTTAAATGAAACATTTGATACTCTGTATCTCGGAAACAATGGGTGAAATTTTTTGTAGAGGAATGCACTTGCCAATTGTTTGCATTTTCATTTTCAAAACACCCTGTACTTATCTGAAAATTTTAGGTGACGGCGAAAATAGTGAAATGCTAGACATATAAACAAGCGAGCTTCAGAGAAAAAAGACAGTAGGCGATGTAATTAATGCACTATGCAGATTATTTTTAACCTTCAACTATAAAATTTTCCTAAGCCAAAAATATAAAATAAACATGCTATTGAATTAAGCAAAATTGAAACAAATCAAGTTAATCAACAAACAAGTTAATGAATATGGAACAATATTTTAATGATAAAATAAACAATACTGTAGAAGACAAAACGGAACAGATTTTTTTTCATAAATTTAAACGCTTGTATTTATTTAAAATTTCTACAAAATCCACATTAATAAATCACAAATATATTTAAGGAGGCCCTTTTAAGCCGTGTAGATGCTTACTCTGTCCCGGAGTCGGTCGACTTCACGCCTCATTGAGTTGCCATTTAAGTGTAGGGATATGAGACCATATTACAGAAATTCTCTCTTTACAAAAAAGGTTTCGTGCATTAGTTTTTTACCAAGTAGGCGCGTTACTGAAAACTTACAGGAGCGAGAGGAGTCTGCAGCGGCGTCCCTCGTCACGTCTAGAAGATCGTATCTTGGTGTTGTTGGCCGTCATCTTCAGTGGACCGCCTGGATCATGGTGACCTGTAACAAGCGCTTATCGCGCTATGATGCCATCCAACGGACGTGTTAAACGACCAGGTGTTACCACCGTCATAGCACTCATCTTCCGTAAGTCCGTTTCTCCTGTAGGATAGACGTGCAGGCACATATAGAGGTTCGAGCGCCCTTGTGGTCGCTGCCCGGGCAGTACCAGCCCGGACCATTGGCAGGACTCATTGTCCTCCAGGTCGAGATAGACTACACGGCCCCGCCCAACCGTGCATCCCCAAGCACAAAGCTAGCTATTGCTGTTAATTTAGCGGTTGTACTAGTGATTTTGCTACACTAAGTAATAACCCTTTAAGCAACGAGTGCTCCCCACTCACTGTGGGCGACACGATACCAATTAGCGGCAATTACACACTGTAACGCCGTATCAACAACAACATCAATAACAACAATAATAATCAGAATACTGATTAAACCAAAATAGCTTCTGCATTTGCATTAAATGGTTCTCCACAAAAACACATAAAGGCACCTTTTACACTACGACTTCGCGTGAGGCCTCTTGCGTTCGACGCACACCGACCCCGCACTTACGACTGTTCTTTCACAACTAACTGCCCTGCTACATATAAAATTTTTAAGATTTGGGAGTTTATATTTTGATATTTTGTTTTTGTGCAGGTGGAGGGTGTGAACACTTCATGACAGGGTAAACCCATACGGTTAAATAATTTATTGCTTTTCAAATACAGTTCTTTCTTTGTTAAATGCTTACAGACTTTTATAAAATGCACAGTATATGAGGGAAGGCAAAATTGAATTCCACAATACTATGCAAAATTTGTATGCTGCAAAACTGACAGTGGTAGTAATAGATCTAATGTACCTAATATACGAGAGATAAATGCATGTATAACAAACACGGTAGCAACCAACAACAGATGCTAGCTGAAGCTTTTTTAAAAAGGATTAATGTTTATGCAAACAAATATAATTGCTTTGTATAGATTTCTACAAGATTAACTGTGCATTAGCTGTGATTCATACACACAAAATGATTTAGCGTCAAGTTCCACTAATTAAACTAGAATTTAAAATTTAAAATATTTTTCTTAGGTTCGCGAAGAATATTAAGGAACAAATTAGTATACGTAATAAAATAGTAAAACCAAGGTCAGTTGCATAATAGAAAATGACTAAATAAATACTATTACGAAAGTCATTTAATAAACCGTTAAGAGTCATTTAACTTTATATTATTTAAACCCTAATCTTGTAATGTCCATCCGTTTATCGAACAACATTTTACTATAACGATAATAATGATAATAATAATAATAATAATAATAATAATAATAATAATAATAATAATAATAA
>VTPC01090963.1:18534-193565 GCA_011009095.1 Ignelater luminosus
AATCCATACTACATTTATCATTTAACATGGCATTTTCTTTCTCTGCATATATCCAGGAACTAGAAACAATATACTACAAACTACGCTGGATGTATAATAACATTAAAGTTCTTATAAAATGCAGCAATGTGTAGCAAGCAACTAGAGAGTTGCGGCTCTAAATCACCGCCCGCCATCGCTTTTAAAACTTTTCTTCTATTGCAGGTTGGCAACGACGACGACGGCGACACGAGTGACCTCGAAGATCTATAAGAGAGCTTAGGAAGGAAACCCGTCTTTACCGTTATCACAAACGGATGTGGCGTGGCTCGTAACTTGCGTTGATAACAACGACAAGACTCAGTGTGATCCACCCCGAACTTCCGGAGGAAATTCGCTCTGCACTGGTGCATGCCAATTGCTCGTCCCCGCATGCAGGCATGTACTGCACGTATACGCACATTGCGATTATCTTTACATAGTCATGGTTGGTTTGGCACGTATATGAGGGTTTGGACACTGATAATTCAAAAGGGAACGTGAGTGGAAGTAATGTAAAGCTTTTGGCTTGAATAATTTACTAATGAGATGGAAACTGTCGACGTTTAATTTTCTTCTATTCGCCTAACGGGATTTACTTACTGTGTACATGTAATCGAAATGCGAATGATATAAAGAATATTATGTATGTGCACAAGTAACATATCTGTATCTCTAAGCGAGAGCTTCCGTTTTGAAACCGCATTCCACATGCCATAACGAACAAAAATCTTGCACAAGTTTCTTCTCCCATTTGAAAAATTAGGAACCGAGACGAGTATTTATCAGTTTTTCAAGTAATCCAAGGCGCGCCTCATTAATTAACCGATTAAATTCTGCTTCTACAACGTTATACAGGCATAAACATGTGGTCGGTGCGATGAACTTGTTTCCTGTCAAACTTGTTCCCTAATCCACCTTCGTATTAGAATCCCATCAACTCTTTGTGTATGTTTTTATTCTGGCGACGATCGGACAAATTAATAAACAAGACGAAATCTGCTTAAATCCACTAGAAACATTCCCGGCGACAATTATTTAAACAAACGGTTTTTAATTGCAACGATTAATTTTTACTATTTCCGTAACTAAACGTTTGCCATTTATGGGAAGTTGTAAAACGGTCTCCCGTCGACAAGATAGCTTCGCTTGGAAGGAGGAAAAAAAGTGGATTTTTGGTAAAAATTGTGCTTGCCGGAGTTGGTTCTCACGCGTGCCTGGATGATGTCAAAACGATAATAAAATAAAAGTCGAGAATGCACCCAACCACTAAAAATTGGATTTCTATTAGAATCGCAAAGAAAGATTTGTTAAAATTTAAATAATACAAAATATAACTTGCACCGCTCTCTGTATATTGCAGAATTAAACTAGTCATAAATAAGAATTATTTCCACTATATTAATAACGATTCAAAATCGATGGTTATCAAATGAAAGGACCAAAAGAACTGTGCAATTTAAAATTTTCTCCTATATGATGTACTGACTTCTGTCTTGATTCTATTATAGGTTGAAAGAGATGTTAAAAAATTATTATCGTAGACGAAAAAAATTTTTGCAGTTTCATAAGCCTACTTTTAAAAAGGTTACAAGCACTTAAACCAATTTCAATATGCATCGGTATTGAGAAAGATCATTTTCTAGTATTTGGATATTTTTACATACAAATCCGTTTTTTGTCGTTTATACTATTTGCGGTTTCGACCAAAATTTACAGTTTCAAAATTTTTTTTATTAAATCAGAATAGCTAATATTTAAAATTTGTAAACTTTCGTCCTATTTTTTAATTACACGAAAGTACCTAGACAGTTAGATACCACTTGTTATGTACACAGAGATAACAACAGCAATTTATGAACTATAATAATGCGGTTATCTAATACTTGATTAATAGGTTAATGTCTACATAGTGTGTGTATTTAGTCATTGTTCCTACATCTATTAAAAGAACAAATTGTTTGCTGTACGATGTCAGACAGGCTTTTTGCAAGTCTCCTCGTTATGCGATGTAATACGTGGTCTTGTTCGGATCTAGTGACCATATGGTCGTCTGCAGGTTTCTTCTTTTATAGAGTACGGGTTGACTTGCTGTTTTAAATTCTTTTCTTTCCTTTTTCTAGACTCTTGTTGTTGTTTAGTTTAATACAAAATAATATAATCGGATAAATATTGTTATTGATAATTGCAAGACTGTCTTATACATGATAATCATAATGATACAAAAACACATTATCGTGTCAAAGTTAATGACTTGATGCAATGAATTTAACGAAGATTATTGACACTGGTCATCAAACGTCCTAAGTCCTGTAAAATTTAGTTGACACAGAAATCATTATTGTGGCTAAACAGCGTTGCTAACGAAATCCTTGTGATTTTGTAACCTCACTTTTAAAAAACTAAGGAATATGTTTGATTTGATTGCACTTGTGTGATACAAACTTTAGAATTAGAGGTTATGTGATTTTTGAAGTTTAAATGACAATGTTGCTTGTTAAAAGAATTATTAAAATTGAGAAATATAATAAATTAGAATTTATCAAACTAATTTATTAGATTGATTGGTCATTGGAAAAACTAGAAGTGAAACTAAGATTCATGTGAATGTGAACAATAGAATTTTTGAGGAAATTGTCAATATTCCGTTTATGACAGGAACATAACCTAGGATGTGACGTTTTCAAATCAACAAAGATTTTTTACCGCAGAAGAAAATATGTAAGTGAGTCTGACATAAATATGATTTAAAGCCCTTTAAAATTATGGATTTTGTTAAAAATAACATGTTATAACTTTGAAATGAAGGTTATGTGTGACACTGATTAAAAATAAAATTAGAATTAAAAACAGGAAGTCCCCATGCATGCCGGAAACTGCAACTTTATAACAAAGAAGTATCAATGTCATACTGGCTAATAAACGTAAACTTTTTACGGAATCCGAATCATATAAAGTGATTGATGACAGTTTGAATTTCCCGCGTTAACATTTCAGTAACCAGCCAATGGTGTGCGTGTTGTCATGGCAATATCAAACAAGGTTAAATCAAGGATGTGGTGCTACCAACTTTCTGAATATCTTTTGTTTCGCGAGAAATTCAAAATTCAAACTGTCATCCATCATTTTAGATCTCTCGGTATAGATAGGTTAGTCCTGCGGTTGGGAACACGTCCGACAGTAGTGACAATCACTCTACTTGAAAAAGTGCCTACTAACAAAAGTAAATTGAAAATTCTCTCTGTTTAAGAGGCTGCAAGGCCCGGGTTGTATAGTTTCGCGCAGCTCCTCAGCTAAACAATGTATCGGGCCTACGTCCGGTCAATCGGGCTGTTTGGATCTCTCAGGCCGTTCGGTCTTGTCGGCCTGTCGGGCCATACGGTCGGACCTGTTGGACATTTCGGACTTCTCGGCTCTTCGGGCCTCTCGAGTCTATCAGGCTTTTCGAATTTCTCGAGCCTGTCGGGCCATACGGGTCTGTAAAATCGTTCGGGCCTGTCGGTCTTTTTTGACTTCTCGGCCCCCTTTTCGGGTCTGTCGGGCTCTTCAGACATTTTAGGCCTGTAGGACCTTTAGGACTTCTCGGTCCTTCGGGCTTTTCTGTCCCTTTGCCGTTTGAACCTCTCAGGACTTTCGGTCTTGTCGGGCCTGTCGAGCCATTGGAGTGTATTGAGTCTCTTGGGCCTCTAAGGCCATACGGTTGGACCTGTTGGATATTTCGTACTTCTCGGCTCTTCGGGCCTCTCGAATCAGGCTTTTCGGATTTCTCGAGCTTGTCAGGCCATATATGGGTCTATAAGGCCGTTTGGGGTCTATTGGTCTTTTTGGACTTCTCGACCCTTCGAGTTTCTGAAGTCTGTCGGACCGTTTCAACCTCTCAGGCCGTTCGGTCTTGTCGAGTCTGTCGAGCTATTGGAGTCTGTTGGGTTTCTCGGACCTGTCAGGCCATACGGTCTGTCGGGCCTTTCGGGTCTGTTGGACATTTCGGACTCCTTGGGCCTTCGGGCCTCTCGGGTCTATCAGACCATTCTGCAATGCCAATGGCTTGGTTACTGACAAATGTCAATTTCAAAGTGTAAAAAATACAGCTGTCAAATAATACGCAGTTACCTATGGTTTAAGTGTACATAACAACTACTAATAGTAACTATCTGAATGGATTAATCACAGACGTACCATTTTGCTTCTATATTTTGTAGGGTAAGTAATAAATCATATTTTAAATTAATTTACTTATTTTTGGATAATATTACTTATTTCATACAAAATATTGTAGAATTACTAAATTTATTAGTTATTCTTTATCCTTTTTGCAGAATTACAGTGCCTAAATCAAAACAAAAAAAAACTGGGAAGAAATATCGACACTATGAAACCTCTAAATTACTGCAAGTAGCTAGATTAGCTAAAAAAGTGAGGTGCTCCATTTAGCAAGCCAGCAAAAAGACGGGATGCAGTTGGGCACACTGAAAGATTTTCTTTCAAAGAATTCGAAGAATTTCAATAGTTTCTATGTTCCAAACTAAGTAAAACAGAACTATACAATTACAATATTAAAATGTAACATCTAGGATATGGTCTATGTGTACAAGTGACCATCAAAGTTGTATACAAATTGACTCGAGAATCGCAACTTTATTCTGTAATTTCTAGACTTACTTTCTATACTATCAGCGTAGCGCGTAGCGCCAGGGATTATTTAAATATTCTGCTTTACTAATGGCATGACGTAATTCGTAGTTTCGAACTAATAACAGCCCCACAAAAGAAAATAAAGATTTTGACCTGGGATTGTAACTATGGTAGTCCGATGTATTTTTCGACGCTGAAACCGAATCAGATCTCAGAATAACAAAAAATCATCCTCACGCAGTGAATGGCTTAAAACAGCAAACGTTTAGTATAGGAAAATGGTTGAACATACACTAAAGGTTTATGTTCAAATACTAAACATTTGCTGTTTTAAGCCATTTTCTGCGTATATGTATTGTATTTTAATCTAAGGGGTGATTAAGACCCATTTTGGAGTGGTCTAATCTTCTCAGGGAGGGGAGGGAGGGATGTCTGGCCATATACTGGAGATCAATTTTCAAATGCTATACATTTACGTTCTTCATCAATCTTTTACACTTAAATATTTATCGTATTTTGATGTAAGGGGTAATTTTACACTTTAAAACACCCTCATGGTACTCGGTTGTTGGTTTAACCCCAAATTGTCAGCATGTGTAAGGTGTGATTTTACCCTATTTTGTGGGTGTTTGTTTGCTCTAGCGCATGATTGTGAGGGTATATTTGTTATTCTGAGATCGGATTCGGTTTCAGCGTCGAAAAATACTTCGGACTACCATAGTCACGATCCCAGATCAAAACCTTTATTTTTTTGTGGGACCGTGTAATCTGTTGGTTACTTAAAGTATCTGCAAGTGTCTAGAGCAAACTTCCAACGGTTTTTTAGGGTTTTCTGGCAGCTAATAACATTATGGAAATCAATATCTGTATAAGTTCCTAATTTCGATTTGCAACTTTATAATCTTGTATATTCTAGACGTCCTTTCTGCACAATCAGAATCGTTTAATTTTATTTTAATTTTTCAGTGGCGTATCAATTTTGTTTGGAGTAGAAGACTAGAGCCCACCTTGTAATAAAAGATTTCACCTTGTTCTTGAAATATTAAAAAACAAGAAATTTTAAATGAAACTTTGACACCATGTATCTTGAAAACGGTGCATTTCCGGACACATGTTGATCTAATTTTTTTTTACTTATTTACATGGATACTACACGCCTTTCGAGTTCTCGACACTATTTTTTGGTTGGACTATGGTAACTGTAAGAGGGCAGGTTTGGACAGGAGAGATCATTTAGCTATGGATTATTAATTGTCCGGTTTATTTGAAAAAAATAAGATTAGGTCTATCAAGGATTAATTATGGAGAATTGTGTTGTACATAATTGTCTTATGGTATACTTATACTCAGAACTGTACTTTATGTATTAACTGTATTCGATAATAACATGCGATTATTAAAATTTAAGTTCCCAGGTGGCTATGAAAGAAAAAAATCCTGTCTTAGCTTATTCCGGAAAATTATATGTCAAATTGACAGTTTGCATTAGAAACAAGGCCAAATCATCAGTTTATAGGTTATATGTTGGTATGCGTTGTGTCTAATCTACGCCCCACGGAAAAACTTCACAGCCTACTGGGAACTTAAATTTTAATAATCGCATGTTATAAAAACATCACGACTATACCTTACGTTACCCTATCTAATTTTAAGAACAGTCAAGATACCTGAAAAGTGTAAACAGCTGCTGGATTTTGCCTATTAATTTGTAATCGATCATTATAATTAATCTTGACATTTGAGAAAATAATTTAACCTATGTAACTATTAGTTTTTGTCAATAAAATATAATTAACATCAATATAAACACTTTTTGGTTATTATTGTTTACCCTTACCTACAACCTAGTGCTTCCGAAACAATGAGCTGCCGGAGTTGTGCGATTAAATACTGATTTACCGCCACAGTGTTAACAGCATGCTGTAAAGGAAAAATAATATAGAATGTATTGTTATAGTTAGCCAATGAAAACATGTTGTCAAATACAATTTATTATGCGACTATAACAAGTTCAGTCTTGGAGATTTGAATTCGAAAAACTAATTACATTTTCGCAACTGAATTCAGTGCTGAAAATAAAAATTCGATAGCTTTTGTTTTTGTTTAGTTACAGTGAAACCTCTCTTAACGGACACCTCTATATAGCGGGCACCTGTGTATTAAGGACACTTTTTTAAGTCCGAAAGTGTTATGATTCATGAGTTTTTTACTTCTTCATAGCGCACACCTCTGATTAAGAACTTTTTTTTTCTGGCACTGACGCTGTTCGGTATAGAGAGGTTTAACTGTATAGTCTAAACTTTTTATCTGATTTTCACAATCGCCCGTAACTGCGTTATATTTAAAACTAGAGCAAGATGCCAGAAGTAAAAGTTCTTCGGCTATTAACGGTTTCTAAGATATTTTACTTATGTACAGTTTTACAAAGGCCATACTTTTCAAGATACCCAGCAAGCAAAAATTTGCTTTTTCTAAATAACGACTATCCTTTATTTCGGTACTACTGCAAAACTTATTACTTAAACTTGTCAAATATATTAGTTTGTTGGAACAAATTCTATTTCAAAAATTCTTATTATAAAAACAAAGAAAATCAAACTCCAGATGGCGCAAAAAATATTTGTTATAACAATAGTAACTTACGGCTTGAATACAGAATAGGTCATGTGGCAATCGGGAAAGACCAAAGACAGGAGCGGCCGTAAATTGGGAAAGTCTGTTGCAAGGAATCAATGCTACCACCTAAAGAGAGACTAAACTAATCTAAGACTATCAAGAAATTCGAAATTAATGCAACTTTGTAAATATAAGATAAATATGAAAAGTCAAAACAAAATAACCCGTTGGAAGAAATTTCCTGTGCTGTTCCGGCATCACCGCTGTCCAAGTTAACAGCGAAATCAGTTTAGAAATCTTGCAAGGGACATACGAGGGCTGTTTGACGGAAGCGTGACTTTCCGCTAGATGGCGCTGATATCGGTAAATCGAAAACATTAGCATATACGTCAGTCTTTTAGAGGCTTAACCTCCAAATTTCATGTCAATCTGTGAAATAGTATACATTTGGCAGTCATAGAAATCAATCAAGTTTGTGCTATTTTGTAAATATGGAAAAACGTGAATTTCGTGTTTTAATTAAACATTATTTTTTACGTGGAAAAACAGTGAAAGAAACTGAGGAGAAATTACGGAAATATTACGGTGAATCTGCTCCATCGCATGGAATGGTTTCCAAGTGGTTTAATTCATTTAAAACTGGCCGTATGAGCACTGACGATGGTGAACGCCCCGGGCCCTTACAAACGGTCACTACTAAGGAAATTGTTGACAAAATCCATAATATGGTAATGGCTGATCGACGTTTGAAAGTGCGCGAGATAGTTGATGCTGTTGGCATCTCAATCGAACGGGTGCATAATATTTTACACGAACATTTGTATATTAAAAAGGTATCGGCAAGATGGGTGCCGCGATTACTCACAGTGGACCAAATGAGAATTCGTGTTCAACCTTCAAATCAATGTTTGGTCATGTTACAACGTAATCCAGTTGAGTTTTTTCGCCGATATGTGACTGTTGACGAAACCTGGATCCACCACCATACCCCTGAGACAAAGGAACAGTGAAACAATGGATATCACCAGACGAACGTGCACCAAAGAAGACTAAAATTGGTCACTCGGCTAATAAGGTCATGGCGACTATTTTTTGGGATTCTAAAGGCATAATCCATATTGACTATTTGGAAAGGGGTAAAACAATAACTGGCCAATATTATGCTGATTTATTGACCCGTTTTGATGTTATCTTAAAGAAAAAACGCCCACATTTGGCACGTAAGAAAGTGCTCTTTCATTACGACAACGCCCCATCTCATTCATCTGCAATTGCAACCGCTAAATTGGTACAATTACGCTACGAACTGCTTCCCCATCCACCATACTCACCGGATCTGGCCCCAAGAGACTTTTTTTATTTCCGAATTTGAAAAAATCTCTCGCAGGAAAAAAATTCGCATCAAATGAAGAGGTTATTGCTGCAACGCAGGCCTATTTTGACGAGTTGCCAAAAGAACATTTCTCAGAAGGCTTAAAGAAATTGGAAAGTCGTTGGACTAAGTGTGTAGCACTTGAAGGGAACTATGTTGAAAAATAATAAAAAAAATCTAGGCTAAACCTGTTCTTTATTGAAATGTCACACTTCCGTCAAACAGCCCTCGTATGTCTGGGTTCTCTTAGCCGCAAATTGATTAGTAGCGTCCAAAAAAAACTTGTTCTGTTTCTATCATCGAAATTATCGGTACCTTTCAGGATTTGAAGATATATACCTTTGCATCTTCAAATAAAATGGGTCCTAATCTTCTAAAACAACATTTAAGTTCTGCAGAATTGATCGATCAACATCAGACATGAAGAGAACCCTTCTTACGAGCTAGAATATAATCAGACTTTTCTTACTCTTTAAGAAACTATCAATGGAAGGAAGTAACGATGAGAATAAGTCAATTAAGCGGCAGTAACAGGCCGCTATCTGTATAAAGCGCTTCACTTCAGCCTTAGTATAAGGGTGCGCAGAGTCGACAATTGCAGCTATCTTATTATCAGTTCAGAGACCTTATGAATCAAAGCACTTCAAAATTACTTAAATAACTGGCATCATTATCATCAAGATAACAAAATCCTTTAGGAGGCAACTTATGAGTCAATACTAGATTTATGAGACGTCGGTATTGAGCAGAATTTCTAAGTCCAAAAGGAAAACTGAAAATGCAGTTTTCTCTTTGCTGTTTTAGTCAAGAGAAATCCGCCTGAATGCCTTTTGCAAGTCTATAGAAGAAATAAACCATCATGTTTAGTGATCTTATTAAAGACTCATTCATCAAAACAAAACTGATAGTCGCCTTAACTTTTCTTCCCCGGGAGCACTGAAGAATTCCAAGCGCTAAAAGAAGGTTCTATAACCTTAAACTTCTTATTCAAGATATTCAGCATAAATGCTGACAAAGGATACTGATGTTGTCGAAAAGATTTGGCATTGCCAGCGTCTATATGAAAGATCATCAACCTAAATGGTTGTTCGAACTAATTGCCTCAAAAGCTACTCTGACTTGTTCAGTCTTGCTAAGTTACTGATCAGGACGAGCAACAGGTGCAACATTAATCTATCCATTACCAAAACCGCATGAAGACTATACACCCCTTTCTCTGGGAGAAACTTCGTATGCCTGTGAAAAGTTCCTTACAACAATAGTCAAAACAGGTTCTCGTAGCTGAATATCGCCATAGAAAAAGTCTCAGGTGTAGTAGAGCTTTCTTTTTACTAATTATAGAAACATGCGGCCATCTATAAAATTAACAGGAAGATGGAAACCACCAAGACTGTTGCTAAACTCACTCAAGGATTTTACAGAGTGTTTTGAAAATAAGTGCAAAATACTTGGCAAGCGCATTCATCGACGAAAATTAAACCTTTCTTGCCATATAACTTTTTTCCTAAGTGCATCGTTTCCGAGAAAAAGGGTGTCAAAGTTTCAATTAAAATTTCTTGTTTTCTCAATATTTTAAAAACAAAATGAAATATCACAATGAAATTTCCCTCATGTTTGTGTTATTTCAACATGTTTACTATTTTATTCAGTTTTGCGTTTAGTATCTTTACCAGAGGCGCAGAAACGAGGTGGGCTAAAAGCTAAAAAAAGTATTAAGTCATAGAATAATTAAAAGAAATTTCTATTTTCAAGATGCAAATAATTATATCCTCCTGTTTTTTAGATCACGTATGACTTTGCCACAGGCCACTGAACTTGGTGACTTTTGAAAAAATTCAATTTTACTCGGAAATGATGCATTCTA
The DNA here is from genome assembly GCA_011009095.1 of Ignelater luminosus. Lineage (NCBI taxonomy): Eukaryota > Metazoa > Arthropoda > Insecta > Coleoptera > Elateridae > Ignelater > Ignelater luminosus. The sequence goes on from VTPC01090963.1 coordinate 29,037, forward strand.
CGAAAAAGGACGCAAGAGTAACTTTTTGTTTCAAATCGATTTAATTTTTCAGTGGCGTCACAATTTTATTTAGCGTAGAAGATAGTCCACCCTCAATTCTCTGCCTCTGGTATAATCGGTTACTTCTAAATTGAATATTTCTAGTTATCCATCGCATTAGATTAATCACAAAGGAAAAAATGTGGAAAGTCACCTATTACTTTTCTATTACATCTTTAAGCCATTCATTCACTATAAATTTGTGAAACAGTGACATTGTTAAAATAATGCCTTCTAAAATATTTACGTAGATCCGTCTCTGCAATCAAAACTTTCTTTAGATGGTGACGGTGTTTTCTGCAACCTTTCTAGAAAAGTGGCAAATTTAAAATTTGTTTTAATTTTGAAAAATAAAATAGGCAAATATTTTGCGTGAAGCTTTTGCATGTATTACAAAGCGGAATTGCCAGATTTATTGACCGGCGTTGTCATATTCAGATTTTTCAAGAAAACCTGGAGAGACTGTTAGACAAGTCAATAAGATGGCAAACGTATCACTTAATAAAAATTAAACTTGAACAAAATTACCCATGCTACATGTGACAGTGTTCTAGAATTATTAATGCTTATAATCACAGAAAAAGACTTGGTGATTAAAATTCCTAAGTTTTAGAGATTCCTAATTTCAGGCCAAATTCCAGAGTCCTGTCTTGAGAAAAAAAAGCTACCTAACAGTTTTTATAAACCGTTAAGTATCCGATATATTTATCAAAATGTACGAAGTTAACGTAATTAAACTGCATCTACTAGGAAGTATTACGTTTTGGTTATAAATTTTGTGAAATTCGATCTTGATACACAATCGTTGCATGCCCAGTTTCCAAAAATGGAATTTTAATCCCAAAAATAGATATCGCAAATAAAAAGAAACCTTTTTAGAAATCCAAACGAAATCAATTAAATTTTGATTTATATTTCAAGCGCATCGATGGTTACATAAGAATCGTAATAATGGATTATATTCGTTTCCAGAAACTAGTTCATACTAACATTCGTAGGTTGTCGTTTTTTTTAAATATCAGGCCAATTTTGCCATAATCAATTACGTGATTTGTCTTTTTTTTCTCTTCTTCTCTCACTCTCCTTTCCACTAGTTAGTTGATTAGAATTTAAAATGCGCTATATTGCCACAAGCGGTCAGGTCGGGTCGGGTTTGGCATTTACTTTAATCGCAAAAGGCATACACCTCTAGTATGTGAAATCGTTTAACTGTTTTGTGCCAACACGTGACGACGTGTTTCTCTAGTTAATGTTTAATTTATAACAGGACATTATTACAAAAGACAAGGTGGGGTCAAAAATGCACAGTCAACTTCATATTATACACTGGTATATAGGTGGTGCATTTCATTATTATAGAAGGCAACACTACAATTCCCTGACTGATTATAATACGTAATATGCATGTATGTGTTCTTTGAAATATCGCCAGGATGATTTTGTAGTACAAGAAAGTAGAAGTGAAGTATTAACATAAAAGGGTAAACTGAAATTACAACGCTAATGTTAAATTAATAACACAAACGAAAGCGCAGTCAAGCTTTGCAAGAAACTCTATTTTACAACGAAAGCAAACATGTATTTATAGTACGCAAACATGTTATTCTTTTTCGATTTAAAAGTGATCTATGATCTTGATCATCGCGTGCTTGAATCGGAATTATAAACTTTAATGTGCACAAGACGATATCACGTGGGTGGAAAAGGATGTGAACGTCATTACTTGTTATTGGTTCGTTTGACATTAAAAGTGCACACTCACTGGACAGACAACTTATAGCTGCATGCTGGTTATATTATCTGCATTTAACATTGTATAAAGACATAAATGCAAGTCTAGCTAATTGCATGTAAAAAACGCCCATCTCTAAAGTTGCATTTTATGGTGTCTATAGCTTTTGTTTTTTTTTTCTAAAATGGAGAACTTCACTAAAGGTTCCTAACTGAAACTGAAATTGCCTCTCGCACTCGATAGTTCTGCATTTTAGGTTATAAATGTAGAAGTGTCAAATATCAATAAAAAATCTACCTGTCTACTCCATGTTTTTTTCATTTGATTGTAACAGATTCTGTTACTCAATCCAACTTAGTCCAAAGTTAGCACGATTTTCCTTTGTCTGAATAGCTTTCTACAAAGGATACTACGTAGTATTCCTTAAAAAAGTTATTTTAAAATTTAGACTACATCAAATAGCCACGACCACGCACGACTGAGAATATCTAAACAAATCAGTGGTAAGTGTCTTGAAGTATTTTCTTAGACCACTAGCTCCGTGGTATTTATCGAGTCGTTTGGGCTTCTCGGGCTTTTCGGGCCGATCAAGAAGTTTTCGGTTTTTTGCGACCCGGCCTGGAAATTTCTCTAGACTGTTATCTTCAGAGATACTTCAACACTACCTGATTCCTGTACATGAACATGCCGGGGGTTCATTTCCCGGTCCTGTCAGGCTCATAAAGCAAAGATAGATAGAATCAAATGGAAACAAAAATGGTCGTTTATAATTTTAATCAAAATTCGAAATGCCAAACTATCCGAAAAACTACATCAAGCCAAAAAATTCAAATTGACTCATTTTAAGAATCTAACGGGATTTTGGGCCTATGTCGGATCAATCAGGCTGCTTGGATTTGTAGACCCATCGGACGATTCAGGTCTCTCAGCCTTTTCGGACAATTCGGGCCTATAGAGTCGGACTATAGGGTCGTTAGGCCTCTCGGACTGTTCGAGCCTGTGAGGACTTATCAAGCCTGTCAGGTCGTTTGGGCATCTCGGGCCGTTCCGGCCTGTAGGACCTATCAGAGCTGTCGGACTTACTACTCCTGTCGGACCTATATCGGCCCCATCGGGCGATTCGGGCTGTTCCGGTCTCTCTGCTCTCTCGAGCTATTCGGGTCAATAGAGTCATTGGGCCTCTCGGATCGTTCGGGCATGTCACGCTTTTCGGACCCGTCGGGCTTGTCAGGCTGTTCAGGCCTGTCAGGCCTGTCAGGCCATTCAGGCTTTTCGGAACGTTATTTTTTGTACTGATTCGAAGCGGACAATTTTCATACTGCACTGAGCCGAAATCTTTTTCGTAGTGAACCGCACCGGAGGATTGTCGTACTGACTCGGACAAGCATTACTTTCGTACTGATCTGGACAAGCATTATTTTCATTCTGAACCAAAGAGGAAGATTTCTTTTCTGCACTTTCGAGAACTTACTCTTACTGAGTCGAATGTAACGCTCGTTTTTGTACGGGTCGGAGTGGACATTAATTTTATATTGAACGGAAGCAGAGGAATTTCGTTCTGCAAGGTAGAGGTCTGCGCGGCGCTGCCCAAAGGTTGGGATTCAGTTTAAAACTCTATCAGGCTTTTCAGGGTTATGTCGGGTCTCTACGGCCTGGTGGAACGTTCGCGCCTATTGAGCCGTTCAGACCTGTTGAGCCGTTTGAGCCTATCAGGACTGTCGGGTCTTAGGAGCCGTTGAGCCTCTTGGGCTTTTAAGGCCAATCAAGAAGTTATTGTGTTTGTTTTAGAGCCACATCAAGTTTACAACCAGTTGGGTCGAGTCTGGAAATTTCGGCCCGTGCCTGTTATGTTCAGAGATACTTCAGTACTATCTGTTTGCAGCAGTATGGGCATGCCGGGGTTTCATTTTCCAGTCCTGCCAAATTCATAGAGCAAAGGTCCACAGAAACAAATAGAAACAAAGTTGCCCGTTTGTAATTTTAATCGAACTTATACCAAAATGCCGAACTACACAAAAAGTTAGCTCAGTCAATCCGGGTGAGTCAAAAAACCTGACCGATCGACCCGAAAAGTTTAACTAGCTGGAAAGCTCGATAGTTAACTCAAAATCTAGTTTCATGGAATTATGTCACTTTCCCTATCAATATTTTGGTATAAACGTTCTAAAATTATTGGAATAAAAAACAAAGCCGAATTATCGTTTTCATAAAATCGGTTTTGTTTTATCTGACCAGCATAAAAAACCCGGCTGGTCAAAAACGGCTCAACTAACCTAAAATCCTCATAAGGTAAAAAGTCTGACTGGTGCGATGCAAAGAACTGGGCCGGTTTTTAAGATATATCGTCGGTTTGTAAATTTAGTGGCTTGGATTGACTGGATCGATGCAGGTCCAAAGCGCCAAAACACTACAAACGTAAAAATATCCTTTTAACGAAATCTTTCTTGCACGGAGCTCATAGCATATTCTTATGCAGTCTTGTTATTACACTTTAAAATGTCAATTTGTCCTTCAATGCTAAATAGCAATCATAAATTAGTTATTGGTAATGACATTTATTCTTGTATAACTATTTTTTAATAAATAATTTCCAGAAAATACAGGAAAAAACAATTTAAAGGTTGTGCGCATTGCAAACCATTTACAATTAGCAAGTGATTAATGTTTGGTATGGAATTCCTTAACTTTTAAATATCAAAAGACAAAACACGTACATATTTCAATTCGTAGAAGATATTTGCGCCATGCCTACTAGGTATACGACTATAGAAACCAATGAACTGAATGAAATCAGAGTTTGCTACAATGAAAAACAAAATGTATTTCGTAAATGAAAACAGTCACCAAAAAAAGAACATCAATGTAAATGTTAATCAAGTCAACTTTGATCGTATTGTATTTTAAAGTATACATAATAATACAATATGACAATTACCTAATGTGAACAAAACAAAACAATAGTAGTGTCAAGTTAACAAAAAGTAGGTACCGACATAGCGGTCGACTAGATGCAATTTATATTAAATGAAATTTACACTGTTCTTTTTCTTTTGTGTTTTTTACCTTGCCATGCTCTCGAACCGAGATGATATTATTCATTTTATCTTTAATAAAATGATCGTATTAAAGTAACATTAAGAGAAAGTGCTATTTGGAGTACTACTACATAACTGTGAACTGCAATTCTATAAAAGTGATAAGTTGCAACATCCATCAAACCTCCATCTGATATTTAAATAAATAATCAAATGTGCCATTTAAATTAAATATTATGCATGTGTGTTTATAGATATTATCAGATGTAAAAATGGTGCAAACAGTAACTAGGAAAACTAAACTGTACAAATAACACGTCTCAAATCATGTTGAAGATTACAAAATAAGAAAATCGAGTTTATCTAACTACAAAGTGATTGTAAGTTTAGGGTGATTCATATTAGAGCTTCAGCATTGGCATCGATCTTGCTTGTTAAGGAGATAGAAGGCAGATTTAAATTTGACACTTACGTTGATTAATGCACTAAAAAGAGATTTAACTTTTCCGATTTTAGGACGTAATCCTTAGATTCTGTGGTTAGCCAATGAGAATATCATTCTACAGGGTGTATTTCACAAATGTATAGTTTAGGTCATTACAAGTTGAAAATAAACAGTGGCAATTTTGACTATTTTCAATATTGAAGGAGTTACCGATATTTTTAATTGTAGACTGAAAAGTACAGAAAAAATGCAATATCACTTTTCAAAATTTTTAATTTTACTAACTCACTACAATAACTGTTCAAAATGGTTACTAGCCCTGAAAGAGTCTTATGTCAAAAAATCTACGTCGACAAGGTTCCATTGATTTAAATTAAAACATGAGGTGCATGTTATATCAATCCCCATGCGCAGTTAGCACGCACGGTAGTTTAAATCTGCAAAACCTTGTCGACAAAGATTGTTTGACAAAAGACTCGGCAAGTCCGTTAACCATCTTGGTAGTAGTAGATGGGCTTTCCAGACACCACGAATCTATCAAAATGAGATTTTGATTGTTGATAGTATAGAGGAATGGTTTTCAAGGTAACTGACCACCACCAATCGTGTTCTGTTTTTAGTTTGTTTTTTGTTTTTATCTCGGAAACCAATAACGGTACCAAAATGGAACTTCGTTTTTCGATAGTGGTAAGGGGTTAAGGGGGGCGTACTTTCAAGTCACTCCGGCACCACCTATCGTCTTTTGTTATTTCTTCTTGATACATATCCTACATTTCTGGAAAGAATTGTCCTAACGTGATGTTGTTCGTTGTGGTAGGAGAATGGCTTTCACGCCGTCTAGGCACCACTAATCGTGTTTTCTTTTTTATTTCGCTTTCTAATTATATCTCCAAAACGGATAGTGGTATATACCTAAATAAAACTTCGTTTTTGAATAGTAGTAGAGGAGGTGCTTTCAAGCCGTTCCGACACCACCTATCGTTTTTTTTCTTGATAGGTAGCCTACATTTCTGGAAAAGAATGTCATATCGAGATGGGATTTTGATTGTTGGTAGCAGTAGGAAAATCTTTTTCACACCATCTGACCACCACCGATCGCCTTTTGTTTGTGATCTCGTTTTTTTGTTATGTCTCGGAAACGAATAGTGATACCAAAATGGAACTTGGTTTTTAGATAATGCTAAGAGAGGGTCTTGCAAGCCGCCTAAGCACCACGGTCCGTCTTCTGTTTTGGTTTTGTTTTCAATACATCTCTCGAAGAGATTGTCCTACCGAAATGAGACTTTTGTTTTTTTTTATAGGTATGCTACATACATCTCTGAAAGCGACTGTGGTATTGACATAGGACTTTTCGTCGTAGTACTGGTGTTTTTTGACGGGAACAAAGCAAAGTTGATCCGTGTTGCAATAGAGTTGACTTAAGACTTAAGCCTAAGACTTAAGGAGACCTGTCGAGAGTCGAAGCCCAACCCTTATTCAAATACAGCTAACATAAGAAAGTCAATAGAAGTCGAACCTGACTACTTTCGAAATTATGAAATGGTTGAAAACTCATAAGAATTGTGCGGAGTCTTTTGAACAAATAGGACGCAACAACATACTTGAGTGTAAACAGGGTATTTACGAGTGATGACGACCATTGATAAAAGTGATAGGCAACTCAACTTACACATTTCCAAAGCACGTTGAGGAAAGCTAGTAAGCAAAGGTAATCTTTTGTTTAGGTTGACATTTTAAATCTGTTAATACAAATGGAAAACGTATTTGAGAACTGAAAAGGTAGATAATTGTGATAATAATTTATGGAGAGTACTGCAAAAATTCAAATTTGATAGTAATTTCTAAGACAATCTACAGAAAGAATATTTGAACAATTAAGAAGGAATTGACGGATATCTTAGAAAGAATGGAACTTTGAATTCGAAAACGCTTGCTGGCGTTAAATGTTCTTAGATAATCAAATATATTGGTGTTTGTTGTTCAGGACATGTAATTTCCATATCGCATTAATAGAAATCACTTATTACCATTATTAATTCTTCTTGTTTTAATTAAGTACAATTAACCATGCTAAAGTCGAACCTTAAAAACAAATTCAGAAACATTCGTATGTCAAATTTTAAATTAAAAAAAAAGTTGAAGTGGCCTATGAAAATGTATGGTGTGTTGCATAATCAAATTTAGCTAGAATCGTCATCACTCGTGAATAAACACGTACATTATTTACTAGAAAATAATCTACGATGTGTGTAAGCCTTCTTTTTAGTAAATTATTAATTGCTTGTTCTAAATTCTACAGGGTGTCTCATGACGTACATTTGATATTTCATCATTGTATAGTTTAGGTCAGCGCTCGGTAAAGTGTCACTTACGGGACTCTCAAGGTTAAGCCCCATCCTTAGATGGTGAAGAGTTTGTGAGGCGCATCGAGATTGTTCGAGAAGCGCAGACGCATATGCACAAGAAATCCATCTGTGTTTTTTATGTCATTGATTTTTTTAAATAAACGTACAAGGGAATTAACAGTAACGTGCTGAGCACTGATTTAAGTCATACAAGTGGAAACTAAATAACGGTCATTTTGGCTATTTTCAATGATGGAGTTACAAACATTTTCAGTTGTAGATCGGAAAGTGCAAAAAAACGCAATCTTACTATCAAGATTTCTTATTGCAACAACCAACTGCAATAATTGCTCAAACGTCTACGTCGACAAGGTTTCGTCGATTTAAATTGAACATGAGGTGCGTGCTATACCAAGTCACATGCGCAGTGATTTAAATCGACGACTTGTCGATGTAGAATTTTTGGCACAAGACTCGACCAGGGCCGGCAACTATTTTGAACAATTATTGCAGTGAACTAGCGCATCCAAAAATGTTGATAAGTAAAATTGTTTCTTGTTTATGCAGGATGTTTACCTAGAATTTCATTACGTATGACCTTACCAAAGACCGTTAAACTCGAGAGATTTTGAAGAATCCAATTTTACTCGAAAACGATGCATTCTACAAAAACAAGCAAGAGTAACTTTTTTTGCTTAATTGAATGTAGATTTTAGAAATGTCAAGATAAATTGACTTTTCAGTGGCGTAACTTATCTTTTAGCAGAAGAGTAATTGCTCATCTCTAAATTTCCGCTCATGGTAAGATGATAGACAGTAAACTATTACAGAGTAATAGCTATGTAGAAAATTTAAACTAAATAGCTCACGTTGTTATGAAGATAGTGAAGAAACAATGATTTTCTTGTAAAACTTTAACACCATGTATCTCGGAAATTAAGCGTTTTTGGACATAAGTTTATCAACCCGTTTTGGCCCGCTGTGCATAATCTGAGAATTTCTATTATGTGATATCTCTTGTCAGTTTTGCATATTTAGTCGACAATGCAGTATTCTTTTCTCATAAGCTAATGTAGTTTGCTGCACTACCTTCAGTTACTTTCCCGGTATAACCTAAAATGGTGTCTAAAAGCGTGTGTATATTATGCGCCTTTTAGAACTGCCGGTTTATTCCAAGTACGGCGAAAACAACTCTACGTTTTTGCTTTTAGTACTTATAAAAGGTACGATGGATCCTGAACTATAAATTCGAGTTTGTTTTATGGAAACACGTATAAGCACAAAATATTGAAATAGTTATTATTCCACCGGACATGAACTATCAAACGAATGCAGAAGAATTTGAAAAGAACGATATACAGATTGCTACCCTTCCACTTGACGTACCCGGGAGAAGTCGAATTATTTTCATTGGATGATGAAATGTATAACTCTGAAGATGATATCCCTTTGGTAGCATTATATAAGTGATAGAGACATTCCTAGAAATAAAAAGCGACGAACTGTAGATCAAGAACCTGTATGGACAAAGCAGACAATGGACATAAACATGAACCAAAGTAATGGTTATTTAGAGCAAAAAAAAAATGAAGTCTGAATTAGAGAGATTGAGCCCGGTTGAACTATTTGAGAAGCTTCTTGACGACGACATAATCAAGTATCCAGTGAAGAAGCAAAAAAGATACGCTGCTGACGACCACGCGTTTACTGTTATAGAAGAATTGAAGAGAGAAACTATATTGGTGTGTAGATGAGAACGTAAATATTTCAACTGTTTTCAATTGTATGAGCCGAAACAGATACCAAGAAATAAAAAAGTATTTTCACATCGCTAAAAATGCAAAACTAGATAAAACCGACAAAATGTTCAAGCTGCACCCTCTCAAGCAGAAGCTAAACAAAAGGTTTTTGTAATAGAGAGTGTTTCATGAAAAACTGTCAATAGACGAAGCCATGATAAAGTATTATGGTCACCATTCCTCTAAGCAAGTTATTAGGGAAAAGCTGGTTCGATTTGGTTACACTTACAAAGATTGTGTGCTTTGCTCTTCTAGAGAATTTTGATACAAATTCGACACATATTGTGGTGCCAAGCCTCATGTTTCCAAAGGAGCTGGTGATTTGTCTTTAGGTTCGTAAGTAGTTCTAGAATTACTTGAAACTGTTAGTGAACCATCTGCCCATATAGTTTTCTTTGATAACTATTCCACAAGTTTTCGTTCACTTAGTACCTTGAAAAAGTGAGGCTGGAGAGCTACTGGAACTGTAAGAGACAATCGAACAAACAAATGTCCGCCATCCAGTGAAAAGAAGATGAAGAAGAAAGATCAAGGGTATTTTGAGTTTCAATATGAAAAAGAAGCTCAACTGCTGTTCGTAAAGTAGAAGGATAATAGGTGTGTCACGATGACTACAAATTATGACACAATAATGGCGTTTTCCAAGGTGAAACGTTGGTCCAAAGACAAACAGGAGAAAATTGATGTGGCGCAACCGCGGGTGTTCAGCAACTACAGTTCTGCTATGGGAGGTGTGGACCTTCTGGATCAGTCTGTAAATAGGGTAGAAAATGGTGGGGGGGGGGGGGCTTTAAACACGCATACTAAACGTAACAGCGGTAAATTGATGGATGACCAAAAGCTAAAGTTGCTAAATTTTCAGCTCGACATTATTTGAGAAATTTTAGAATATCTACTAAATATTCCAGGTCGCCACCAGGCATACTACAAGGCATTGTGAAAAACAAGGATGGCCAAAAAAACTAAACCGCCAGTTGAGATGCCGTCTGTACCATTTACGCTCTTGATGGAGTTGCATAATCTCTATTCATTTAGAGAAAGACTGTTTCATTACGTTTCCCACACAATAGTTCTTCTTCTTTAAAATTCATAATTAAAAGATTGATAATCATAACTAAATATGCTTGTTTGTGTTAACATCAAGCAATATAATTGATAAAAAAGATATTTTCGAAAAACATCTGATGTAGTACCAAATAGATTAGGCAAAGTGCATTTGTTCTTTGATGTTCTATCACCTCCTAGATTTGTGACATACTTAAAGTAAACACTCTGATCTTAGAAACAGGATAGTGACACGGAGATCAAACTTCAAACTATCTAGGCACCAGCGATCGTTTCTTGCTTTTTGTTTTCTTTTCAATAAGTTTATCTATGAAGGGGTTGTCCTACAGAGATGAGACTTCAAATGTTGATAGTGGAAGCGAATGGCTTTCAAACATCTGACTACTACTAATCGTCCTTTGATTTTTTTGTTTATACCTCTGAAATGGATAGTGATACCAAAATGGAACTTAGCTTTTTGATAATGGTACTGGTGCACCGAGCGTATTTTGTTCTTTAATAAATATCCTATATCTCAGAAAAGGAAGATCGTTTTGAGTACGAAGTTTGATTGTTGACTGATAGGAAAAACGGTTTTCGCCTTTTGGATTTTATTTGGTCTTTTACTTATACGTATCTCAAAAATGGATAGTGGTACTAAAACGAAACTTGGTATTTTATTAGTGGTAAGGAAAGGTTTTTCTGGCGCCACCACCGATAGTCTACTGTGTTTTGCGCCAAAGCAAAGTACAACCATGTTCGAGTGTAGCTGGTTTAAGAAAACTAGTGAAGACTGCATAACGATTTTTTTATGATACCTTAGCTGATTCAATGGAAAGCGAAGCCCCACTAGAGGCCACCAGAAAGGGCGTGTTGGAGCTCGACCCATGTCAGAGTGTAGTTGACTGAAGAAGGTTGGTGAAATCCGGCCACTGTTGAAACTATGGAATGATTGAGCGGTGGTTGCCTACAGCGAATACACTAATGTCTCCCCAAAGAGAATATAGTATATATACAATAGCGCTACAGGCCTTGTAGGTGCCTGGCTTCTAAATCCTTTGTAACTTGCTTCTTCAACATCCTGTTTCATGGCCTCCAGCCATTTTTTTCTCGGCCGCCCTTTTCTATTTTGCCCCGTTTCTCCATGTTGCAGTACTCTTGACATTTCTTCGCTCTGGCATTCTTAAGATGTGTTCCAACCACCTGGCTCTGTGCGCACGTATTTTCCTAGCTATTTTTGGTTTTCCATACGCCTCTATTACTTCCTGGTTTGTTCGTCTTCGCCATGTTTCCTTTGTTATCTTGATCTCTAAACATTTTTCGTAGGATCTTCCTTTACCAAATCTCAATTTTTGTTTCTCCTTGTTTATTTAGAGTCCATGTCTCGCAGGCATATAATAGGGTAAGGGATACTATCATTGGCGCCCACACAGTCATTGGCACCTTGTGAATATTTCGATAAATATTAAGACTAGTGCCCTATCTGTTGGGGAACTGATAAACTAATCTGGTCTGATAATATATTATTTATGCGAGTTCATGATTTGCTGGCTAGGATATGATTATTTAGTTGAAATTTAGCTATTTTTGTGTAAGTGTTTCTCAGTCTCTGGTCGAGGAAGTTGTTTCGTTATCAAGATTAGTAAGATTACGCTATTATTTTTTTATTTTTCGCTTGTTCTGCGGATTATTTTTATTTTTCAACAACTATAATTGCTTATACGATTATTTGTAATGATTACAAAGAAACTACTGGTAAATTTCTTTGGTAAAATATTGTTAGAAATTAGAAATTTCAGTGACAATAACTGTGTCTAAACTTGTCCGAGTTTTAGTTATTGGCAGGGGGTGCCAATAACTGCGGAACAGTATTACTGTCAGTAAATCAAAGTTTTATGTATCATTAGTAATAAAATATCCAATCATTTGATATAAATTTCAAGTTTCTACCATATCGTAGTTTTTATCACTGCTTTTTAGAGTTATCATGATCCCTAAAAGTGCCAATAACTGTATCCCTTACCCTATCGTTGGTCGGATTATTTTTTCATAGGCACAGATTTTTGCTGTTCTGGGCACATTTTTTACTCTTAATAACTTCGTTAATGCTCCAAATGTTTTACTTCCCTTTAGTAGTCTTTTGTGTATTTCTTTTCATTCATCCCCCCCCCCTACTGATTATGGTTAGTCCTAAGTATTTGAACTGACATACATTTTCAAAATTGTACTCAGTATCTTTGGCTTTTAACTTAATATATTTATTCTCTTCTGTTATATTCCCTCTCATTTCCATGTATTTTGTTCTTTTTTGGTTTATTTGCAACCCATACCTTTTTGCCAAGTCTTCAAGATTCTTAAACGCTTTCTCGAGTTATTTTTTTGACCTTGTTAATAAAGCTACATCATCCGCATACGCTATGCATTGTTGTTTGCATTGGGAAATTAAATCATTCCGTTTGTTTGGATGTTTGATTCCCTTATTACTTTTTCCAATACCAGGTTGAATAGATCTGCTGACAACAGATCTCCCTGCCTTATACCCTCGACACACTGAGAGTTTAATTGTCATTAAAGTAAATGACCATTTAGATAAATTACCATTTCTATTGCTAGCAGACACACACTAAGCAGTGTTAAAATTGTGAGTTTGCGCAATGATGTGACACACACACGACAACTTATGATTTTGACAAATATAAACAACAACTTATAACCTCGCTTTTTTTTCAATGAAAGGTATTAACATTTGAATTTAAATGGACGCAGATGGGTTTTTTATTTATAATTAAAAGCATTGTAAAATAGCATATAAAATATTATCATTCGTTGAACTCACAGAACGTTGTCGTATATCAGCTGAGCGTGAGCGGCCATAAGTATTCACACCCCGCGCAATTCAAAAATAAAGGCGATGTTTACCGACAACTGCAGATTGTGTTTCTCGAAACGACATCGGAATTTCAATCACCATTTCGTATAAATGGTGTTTTAAATGATCATTAAGAAAATGATGAAGTGACGTACACCAAAATAAATTCCCAATTTAGGGTTAATGATCATTAAACTCTCAGTGTGTCGAGGGTATTAAGCCTCCGTTAATTTGAAGCGAATTTAAGAAACTTTCCTCTATCGTGATTCTACTATTCGTATTCGTTAGCGTCATCTTCACTAGTCTTATCGGCTTATACTTGGGATTCCTAGTGATTTCGTGGCATTATACAACTTATTTCGCAAAATTGAGTCATAGACCTGTTTAAAATCTATAAATAGCATATGTAGCCCAAGATTTTGCCCGCAGCTGTTATTTTGGATCTTTTTAGTAAGAATATTTGATCTGTTATTGTTCTTCCTGGCCTAAACCCTCCTTGGTATTCTCCAATTATCTGTTTTTCGTACTGTTGCAATCCGTTTCGGATAATTTCTGTCACTACTTTGTACACCCCCCTCTATAGTTTTCGCAGCGCGTTCTGTCTCCTTTTTTTTGGTATTAGACATATGAGTGCTGTACGCCATTGGTCCGGCATTTTGTCTTCTTACCACACTTTTAAAATTAGTCGGTACACTCTTTCGTGCAGCGTTTCTCCTCCTCCCTTTAATATCTCCGCCGGTAATCCGCTCTCGCCTGCGCTTTTATTATTTTTTAGATCTTTTACTGCGTCTTTTACCTCTTGCTCTGTTGGTTCTTCTGTTTGTTTCGTGTCATTTCTTTGTATTCCTTCTTGTACCTAAGTTCTATTTGTTCGTCCTCGAAATATTCTGTCCACCTGTTTAGTTTTTCTGTTGTTTCCCCTAAAAGTAGCCCTTCTTTATTTCTACAATATAAGATTTTAGTGTTGGTTGTTACTCTAGCTTTTTTTACTTTTTGGTAAAAGTTTTATATTTCCTTGTTTGCGTAACGATCTTCTATGGCTTTTAACTGTTTTTCTAGGTGCTCTCTTTTTCTTTGTCTGCATATTTGTTTTGCTTCTCTCCTTTTTTACTTCATAGTTTGTTTTTGTGGCTTGTGTATTATTTCTGTCTCTTTCTACCTTTGTTGCATTCCTTGTCATTAACGCTTTCTTACAGTCGTCGTCAAACCAATTTCCTCTTTTTTTGATTTGCGTTTTTCCTATGCACAGGTTTGTTGCTTCTTTCATTGCCTTCTGTATGGTTTTCCATTCTTCTTCTTCTAGATCGTTGTTTATAGGTTTCTGTAGCTTTTTATTTATTTCCGCCTCTAGTAGGTTTGCTACGGATTTGTCTTGAAGTCGATCTGTTCTACATGTTCGTCGTTCCTTTGTCAATTTTGTTTTTATCGGTAAGTCCTGTTTGACTTTGGCTGTTATTAATACATGGCACTGTTGGCGTCTGCCCTTCTGCAACTTCTACAGTCTTTCACTGATCTGTCCTGTTTGCTTTATATTAGAATGTGATCTATTGGATGTTTTACTCTTCCATCAAGTGAGATTTATGTTATTTTATGAAAGTCTTTGTGATCAAATTGTGTACTGATGATCCTCATTTTGTTTTCTTATTTTTTCCCATTTTCATTGCTTTCTTTGTGGAGACTTTTTCCTTCTGTTATACTCCGGCAAATTTCCTCTCTTCCCACTTTTGTATTAAGATCTTTAATCACCATTTTGATGTCTATTTTAAAATTTTTTCTAATAGCATGCTCAGTTTTTCGTAAAACTCGTTTTTAGTTTCTAAATCTTTTTGTTCTGATGGAGCATGCCCGTTTATTATACTTATTTTTCTATATTTCCCTCGGAATTTTAGATAGCATAATCTATCTGTTATTGCTTGAAAGTCTACTACTATTCTATTTATTCTCCCTGATACTATAAAACGTGTTCCAAAATATCTATTTGGTCCCCCGCTTTTGAATAGCCCATGAGTATAAAAGAAGATTAATTTAGTAAGACTGATTTATAATATTACTAAAATAATGAGGAAATACAACATTTCCAACGGCTTCAAGATTCGTGCCCAGGGAATTTTGATGAATGAGTCAAGAACTACATCATGCCTACAGTTTCAGTCAAGTTTACCAAGAGCCAACAACCCATAAGAATCGACAAGACTAAGGGAATATTTAAATGGAAAATAACCAACTAGATGTGTTGCACTAACATTGCTGAATTTGAATAATACTATCAGGAACTTTCTAATGTAATTTGTTTTTTTGTGTATTGTCTCGAGCCCTAGAAACAATCTAAAAGATACAAATTGGAGTGGTCTGCATGTTGTCAAATCACGTTTCAATTTCCCAAGGTTTTGTTTAATTAAAATGTTAAAATGTAATATTTAATTAATTAGTTCACTATTAACTTGGCATTGTATGAAAGTGCCCATGCTGTTGCCGTTACAAATCTCTCGAAATATCCATGAAATAACTGTGATATAAATAATGAAGCTTTGAACTGCTTCAATTGTCCTTTGTCCTGAATTAAAAAATAAAATCTTTTATGTAGTAACCACTGAATTTGTAATATTTGTTTGTGTTTGTTCTTACTTACATATGATTATTTTTAAAGGTTACTTGAAAAATGCATCTAGAAACATAATGGCTGCACGTGTTCCTAATAGCAAACAAAAAAATTTAAATAGATTCTCAACTATTATTATGCATTCTAGATTTAAAGTCGTGACCATTTTAAAAGTAACAGGAACATCCACTTTGCTAAATACGTAATGATGATCTAATACTACATAGTAATTTAATTGAGAAAATCATCACTGTAAAATAATAAAAAAAACAGTTTCTACTAAAGCTCTAAATTTACTTCCATTGCAGCTAACAAGTATAAAATGTTAAACTCCTCTTCAGAGTTCTACCATGCAATATTGGTATTAACAAAAGAAAACAGTCATGATCTCGTTAGTGATAGCTTTAACAGAACGAAAATAGCATGATCGCTATCGGTATTAAAATTCTGAACGTTTTAACATTTGGTCATGATGATTGTAAATTCGAAGATTCCAACAATCGATTTGCGCACTGCTTATTTTCTTGCCATTTTTTATTCTTCTTTTTCTTTTTTGCTTCAAAACCATCCATACAAAAAGAGAGACCTGGTACATCTTGACGATAAAAGCGGATGCAGCTATACTTAAATGTTTCGTCCGTGACTTTTTTTGGTGCAAAAAATATCCTTTTATAGCCAATTTCAATTTATCAAACAACACAATTTTTTATATTAATATTCAACAATGATAGTAATAATAATGTTTAACTGTATTTAGCCGTTAGTGTTACCATTATTATTTATTAGATTAAACCAACATATTTCACTCTAGTGAACGTTTCTATATTTTATTGGTGAAATATTTAAATGGAGTACTTCCGCTTATAATAAAACACTTAATAGAGATACCATTATTGCGGTTGAAGGTTAAGTTTTGCATACTTTTGAATAAATTCACATCGATGTGCAAAATTTTATAAATGTGCACGAATTTTACCGACACCTCTAGCAAGGTTGAATGGTAATTTTTTCTTACTTATTGCCACTAATTTAAGCTTTCTACACATTAAGATAAATTTACAAATACGCATTTTAAAAATAACTTTTCCTGAATTTGTTTTGAAAAACCAAAACAGATTAATTGGGTTGCCGACAGAATTATAAATTTTAATTAAGACTTAAAAGTGTTTAAAATATCATAGGAAATATTGGTTGTTTAAAAAATTCTAATCATTATGTATTATCGGACGTAACTCTGAGTTCGTTCAAGATGTTTTGTTTCGATTCTAGAATTAGCTAGAAAGTCCTTGTATATGAAGGTTTAAATATTGTGCTCATAGTGACTTGAATGATGATTAGCAGATAAACGGGATGCATCGCACTACAATAGATTGGTGCTCCTAGATGGGAAACAAGAAATTAAAAGATTTTAAAATGAATTATAACTTTTTGCCATTCACCACCAATTTTAACCTTAAAATCGATCTTTAAACGTATTTTTAAGCTAAAATCAATTTTTATTAGTAATGATTGCCAACAAGTCTTAATGGTAATTGAGTCAATAAAAAAACTCATGCTAATAACCACATGCAAATGAGATATAAAGTGATACAATTTAATTTTTCAAGAATAGAATAACTATGCCGGTTCTGGCTCACTTTAATTTACAAACCAACGAATCTACTTTCAAGAAATGACAGCTTCTAATAGCTTGTGAACTACTTCCAACTGTCCTTAATTGCTGAAAAAGGGTCCCTTTAATTTATACATTGAAGTGAGCTAGAACCAGCATAGTTATTCTATTCTCATTATCTCGGAATCAAAGCATTTTAAAAATCAACTAACAGAACATTCCATCGGTCGTTCCTCCTTAGGAAAAGCTTAACTTAGTTAGTTGTAGAGTCAGACTTCGCCTTAATTCACGAACTGGCTTCAAATCACTAGCCCATCATCCGTAAACCTTTAACAATTAAATTAATTAAACTCTCGAAGACGGTGCATTTTAAGGAAAAAAGTTGTATGACAAAAAGGCTTAATTCTCGTCAAGGGATGTAATGCAAATATTAGATGACATATGACCTCACCACAGGCAGCAGAAGGCTTTGAAAAATTCAATTTTACTCTTTTAATGATGCATTCTACGGGAGACGTCCTGCCTCTGATAGGAATATCAAACAAAAGACTACGTAAAATAGTAGACAACCATAGAGCAACAAGCATGTAGAGAATTCCATTCCGATATCTCTCTTCGTTCTTGAAATATTGAGAAAACAAAAATCTTAAATAAAACTTTGACACTCTGTACCTCGGAAAACAGTTATAAGACAAAGTCGCCTGCCAAATACTTCCATTTATTTTCAAAACGCTATTTAATACAATAACTATACTGCACATAGTACATGGGTACTGTAGAGGGTGGTCCAAATTCAAACTGAGAAAAAACTGAATATTTTTTCCTGCTCAGTTCATTGATTTGTCTAAACAGGCAAACATTTAAGAAATCAAATTTTCCTGACCTACAGTTGGATGGTATTTTTGTCCAATCGACATGGTTTCATCCACTTGGTAAATTTATAATTTTGATTACTTCTGAAGATCAAATGTGCTCAAATAAGGTAAAATGTAGGAATCAAAAAAATCTAAAACCTTACAAATCAAGTTTTAAAACTTGTCTGGGCTATAGTTGTATTTTGAGAATCAAACCAAACGGTTTTGCATTCTTTCTCTTTTATCTTTCTGTCTCTTCTCTTTTTCCACGGTTTCTTCTGCTTTTTCCTGTTTTATTTTTTCTTTCTGTTCTTTTAGTTTCCTTCTTCTCTCATCTCCTTTTCGTTTTTTTCCGTTTCACTTATTTCTTCTTTCTATTTTTTCTCCTTTACCTCGATTCAAATTCCATTTTAACAATATTCGATCAGAACTAAACCTCGACCAAATGTCAAGTATTCAACTAACGGTTTTAAGTTCTCAGCTCAATATGAGATAAAAATTTAAAAAATCCTCAGTTTTAGAATTCTTAAATTGAAGAACAGTTAAACCGATTTTTGTTAACTTTATTATTAGACTTTAGAGTCAAACGACATAGAAACAAGGCCGGAAGAAGACAATTTGGTACCCTAGATTCATAACAGTTTGGCGCTTGAGATACTATGATGCAAAGGCCTGCACTGGCGAAAATTCTCAAGCTCGCTTGATTGGGAGTAAACTTCACGTGTAACTTTTTGATCAACTGAAAAGATTCGAACGACACAAAGCAATTGAACGACTCGAGAGTCCCGAACGACTCGACAGAGGCGGAAAGCTTGACAGGTTCGAACACCTAAACGATTCGACAGGTCCAAACAGGGCCAGAAAGCCCGACAGACCCGAACGACCCGACAGCACCGGGAAGCCTGACAGGTTCGAAACCTTTGAACAATTTGATAGGCCCCAACGGTCCAACAGGGCCAGAAAACAGGCCCTAGAGTCCGACCAAAGACCCGACCGGTGCAGACCTCTACCGTGATGTGCATCAGAAATAATTTGACGACTGGGCTCATACCTTGTACGGTGCCATATGTTTTAGCTTAGTCAACCATTTGAATAATATGATTCTGCAAATAAATCAGCACTAGTTAGAGAAAATCGAATTCAAGTCTACAGAGAAGCCGACGTGGACGTCTCCAAAGTTATAGGACAAAGTAGGCTTAATGTTTGTCGTCTGCCAAATACCGTATTTCTACTCATTTTCAAGACACCTTGTATTTTCAATAATTTTTGAATTGGACAAACTTGGAATTGGGCATGTATTCTGGTCTTTCCAATATTCATCAACTTTTTATGAATCGGTCAAACTTGTTGAGAACTGATCAAATGTTTCTTACTAACAGTTGAAATGCAAGAGATACTGCTTTTGCTAAATCGATTGTTGATTCTAAAAATATAATTTTTTAATTTTTCAGGGATGTAACAATTCGTTTTAGCGGCTGATGCGTCGTTGACGTTGTTAACATTCATGCATAAATGTTTCAGATCTGCCTGGCTAGTCTAATAAATCACCTGTTGCCGGCTGATGTTATAGCCGGTTTTAAATGTGAATGAAGGCTGTTTCTTACGTCCCGTAACAGGGGTAATGCTTATGGCTAGATATTCATTAACTGTGGTGAAAATGTTGATGAAGTGAACAACGCACGCAAGAAGAAAGGTAAATTTCACGAAAAAACATGACATACAGATGGTTTTCAGAGCGCGCTTGTGAAGTTGACAATCCTACTATGCTGCGGCTCGGAACGCGTTCAGAATGCCGACACCTAGGAGACCAACAATACAGCACCAATAATCGTGTCTCTCCCCCGAGGCAACGACGTACGCGAGTGAGGAAGAAAGGAGCAGCCGGGCCCGGGAGCCTACATCACCGTTCGCAGGATGATACCGGATTGACATGCGGAGACGCTGCCTCTGGACCTACGCCCCCAGAGACGTAAAATAGTCTGGGGACAGCAGACCTGTCAACTATAGAGTGAAGTTAAGGAATGCGACTGTCAAATATTTGCACTGATTTTCAAAACACTCTGTAAATAAACTCCTTCTCTCGATGACCTAACATAAATCCCCGACCTATCGCAACTGATGCTATCGCAAACCACAGATCATCAAAACCAGAAAATCAGTGTAAAGAAATCATCCCAGTATTAGATTTCAGATTACAAAGCTATACACAGAAAATATCAAAATTCCACCAATTTCATTAGTACATAGTACATAGTACGGAGAAGCCCAAAACTGTAACGCTTTATTTCCCCACACTGCCGTTGCACCGTTCTTCACGAATCGAATTGCATCAATCTGCTGACCAGCATTCCCACGAATCGCAACAACTTCGTGCGCCGATTCACCGTTGTCTGCTTCCTTTTGACAGTAATATTGCCGTGTACTCCACGAATACTGCCCGTTGTCGCATGGTTTTGTGGATTCCATTGCAAAGGCAAAGGTAATTTGTTCATACAGGGAGAAATGTTTCAAAGGTTCTTTAGAATCAGAAACGTTGTAAATTGTAAATCAGGTAACCGAAACTTCAACCCCTTCATACCATCAACCCACCCAGTGCTCGGGATATCCCCCCCCCCGCTCTGCCTCGCCGCAATTCTGTTTTATATTTCAGGTTCCAGCAAGATTCCAGAGGCCACCTCATCGAAGTGGACTCGCCCGGCGTGACTGCCTTTGCAACAGCAGTAGCGGTGAAACCGACGGATAACTAGGAACCTGTTCACCTTATCTAAAGAACCAATCTTTCAATCAGGCAAAAAACGGATAAATCTACAGTAACCTGTGGTGCTTCGCAGCAGGAGAAACAATTATGATTCTTGATTTTTGAGATAGCAACTATTGATAAGGTATGACTGACGCAATAGAAAAACTTACGTCAAAACTGTACAGAAACCATCTCGGCTCTGATTTATTCAGTTTTACAAGCGATCAAGGTAAGTTTTTGAGTTCGATACGACTCAATTCAACTCGATTCAACTCGACTCAACTCAACGTATAAACAGCTGAAGTTTCCCTTCTCAGTAAAGTGTAGCGGAATATTAATCAAGGATACTCGGCTTGTCTGTGTCTTTTTTCAGTTTTAGTTTAGTTTGATTAATAAGACAAGAACATTGATAAAGTTCACGACTGGTCAAACAAGACGAAACTGAATGAAAACGAGGTACAACAAATTACAGTTGTGCATTCGTAAAATAGTCTTACCGATAGATTTACCCATTTGATGCTTTAACATCCTCTCGCGGCGGTACTCGCGGTGGTGCAGGCGATCGTAAGTGTAAGACTACGGAGGAATGGTGCGCAAAGGTTTTATTCCTGGAATAGTGATTTCTCCTATTGTATCATGGGAGATCTCATAACGGTGAGAAGTGGTAGAATGAAGCATCTTTGAGATGTTTCGATGGGTGATATTTATTAAAGGTATGCTATTACACTTGATAGTATCTTGCCGTCTTCTGTGGACTGATCTTGAACGCTGGACGTTGGAACCTCAAGACTGGTTGAGGGACTTTTCGTGATACTCATTCAGTATTCCGTGGTTTGTTATGACGTCGGCTACGTTTTTGGTATTGTCAGCTGACGGGTAAGAGTGTTACAATAATTTTGCATATATGGTGATAATAATGAATGTTACCTGAAAACAAAGGAGAATATTCTTCAAGATGCCTTGAAACTAGAGAGCTTTTTCATTGTCTAACCTGGTTAGTTGTTGAAGCGGAAATCGAATAATCATAGATTTGGACATGTCTGAAAACTCATTAGAAAAGCTAAACTCAACTGAGAATAGAGATCCTTTCCTTAAGATTGATTACTAACTACTCTAAAGTATTTTTTGCTTATTCAAGAGACAGAAAAGTCGCCATATATCAGGCTCTCGAGCATCACGTATCTGAACGGGATCGTCGAATGCATTCTTCTTTTTGAATACTAACAAATGTCCTTTTTTCACGTTTAAATAGTTTAGATAAAAGAAGGTTTGTGGATTATTGTACATAAGAATACGTTTATTGAATATTTCATATTTAAACAATAACGCTGTTTGGTAAAACTGTAATTAATGTTTTGTTTGTTAACGAGAGAAACATTCTATGCTAAACGGTTAAATGTATTTCTGTACTTTGCAAAATAATTTAAATACGGAACGATTTTACATTAAATTTATAAAGGAATTTGTCATTTTTTAAATGTCAGATATATTACATGAAAACTGCCTTATGCTAGAAATTTCCATCCAGCATGTAATATTGATATTTGCTTTTTTCCCCTTATAATTTACTTCTTTCTATTTCTAGAACAGTGAAAAGCACAGCCTTTAGCGAACAATATCGTCCAAATAAAAATTTATCTTTTCGCCAGTCTATTTTCACTTTCTTTAACGACATTATTACACACAACGATTTTCCCCAATTTGGTATTTATTCTCGGGACAAGTATCACTTGGCACCGGGGATCATTCAAGAATTGCGTTTTAGCACATTTTAAAATTGATTTATCAGCGAAAGTTTTACAAGTTTTTCCAATCAATCAAGTAGTGCTGCTACTACCACTGAACTTAACACATTAATTCTGTTATGTAAATTATGGGACTTCCTTTGGAAATATTTAATATTTCTTCCCCTACTACATAATAGACTTGCATAGTGTACGAAGTAACTGACAGTATAAGAAAAATTAAGTTTTATGGCATATTAAAATATCAAACTTTATGCATGTATTTGGGGGATTAGATTGTATACGAGGGTTGTTCGTTAAATTTAATTTTCCAGAACTCACCAGTGTTGTCCACTAACATGTAAGTCTCAGAATTCAACTGTTTTATGCTTTTCTTGTTTAATAATCATGAAAGATTATTATATTAAAAGAACAATCTTATTGATACACAAAACAACACATGAACATAATCTTGTTAAAAATGAAGTTATAAAAGCACAAAAATGTTAACAACTCTTCTAACACAAGAGAAAATTTAAAATGTTGTAATTCTTTCACGCTTTTCATTTGATGATCACTCATCAGCCATCCAGTGATCTTAAGACTCAATATTTAGCACTACTTTTAATACAATTAACTAACAATAAGAAAGCGATTTCCGATAGACTCATTGTTTGGTAATAGAAAACAGTAAAACAAAATCTAACAAAAGTAAACTAAAAGCTTAAATTCCAAACTTTCTAATTGAAAAAAAAAAGTTAAAAAAATTCACTATATAAAACTTACATCTTTAGTACATCTCAAACCGTTTTCATTCTTGTGGTTTAAACTTATAAAAGCCATAATATACCAACTCTTAAAAGCAATTTTGTTTGCGGGTTCGCTGGTGGTCGACCAAGATTTAAAAATTACTACAACAGGTACAGACACATAAATACTTGCAACATCGCGTGCTGTTGTAAGTTAGCTATCACGCCACTAAATGTATTTTGAAACTTGCAAACGGGGAGAGAAGAAAAAAAGAAGTGAACACGGAATAAAGCAGTCGAAGAGCAACTATAGGAAATTTTTAAGAAAAACATACGAGCAATAACTCAAAAATACAATATAGGGCAATCGATTTTTCACTTAAAACGCTTACTTTGTTTTTAAAAAAGAGTACAATGAACTATAGGTGGTTGGTTGCAGATTAGATTTATTTGTTTTCTAGATTTTTTATGAGTTAATTTCCTTTTTTTTTAATCTCTTAAGGTTAACGATTTATGCAGGTTAGGTCAACATACTTTGTTCTTGCAGTTTCTAAAATTTCAAGTTTTGCTAGTTGAACAATTAAATGAAACGTTTTTTATTACGAGAAGTTGTTTACACGAGAAGATTTCTTCTTAAGAACTGACAGTAAAACTGTGGTTTATTTAATGCAAATATTCACATTTTTTCAAGTAAAACACATGAAAGTGTAATAATAAAACAACTGATGGTGTTTTTGTATATAGTACAAATAAACAAGAAAATATACAGTAGTAACGGTCCTAGAATATTACCTTAAGGGGCTCCTATAATTTCACAATAAAGAACACTCGAGTTTCCGTTATAGCAGAGTATTTCTGAGAAGATTTGAAAAAAGCGTTACATGTCCACTAAAGTTAGATTTCAAATGTAGGATCACAGTGGCGAGTAACTCTGAGAATATTATTATAATATTGTCCATTTCACGAGAGTTAATAGTTATGTCACAAATTTGTTCTTAATCAAAGATAGCTTACAGCTACTTGAAACGTTTGTTGAAGAAAGAGGTATGTATTCAAAGTTAGCCGTCTATTTACATCAGTTTCCTTCAAAGTTTTTTCTTCACTCACGTAGAAATTATTGAAATACACTTTTTTTACAAATTTATTTAATTCAAGTCGGCACATGTATTACATAATCAAATTTTTAAACATAAAAATACTGTACCCAATTTAAGGCGGTGCAAATAGGTAGGCAACACACTTTGCATGTCATAGATATCTTTATGATTACAGAATGCAGTTTGCAATTCTTAAAAGGGATAGCCATGAAAAACAAAAAATTCAAAGTTATTCGTAGGCATTGGTTGTCATTTTGACAAGAGTTTCTATATATATGTAATATTAAAATATAAAGAGCACACCTTTCTCTTTTTCTACAAATGAGTAAAGATTCTTCTGTGATAATATTGTAGTGTACTACTTCTGATTAGTTAATAACACTCTTAATTTGACAACACCGTCAAGAACGTTTTATGCAACCGGGGATAACTGTCTAAAGGACCCTATGGAGCCACATCAAAACAAGTGAGCGAGTAGCGTTTTGTTTGGTTTCAACAAACTAGAGTTCCCATAATATATCTACAAGGAACAAAGTCGCACTATTGGCGGTAATATTCTAGTTCAAAATGCATGTTTTACAATTTCCATATCAACGCAGAACAAAGCAATTTTGAATAATAGTAGGAACTCTACAATAAACGCGATTGTGGCGCGTGCGTTTTAGATGGAACGCTTTGTGCTTTATTTGCTTTTTTTAAACAGAGAAGGAGGGATGGGATGGGCGTAGGGAGGGAAGGAAAGACGTAGGGAGGGAAGAAGTGAGGGAGGGAGAGGGAGGGAGAGAGTTAGCGAGGGGGGAGGTGACAAACAGACTTTTTTCGTTTTGCACCATGTTTAAACAGCACGCTGCTCACGGATCGTCTTTTGTTTTTATTTTAAATATTCCACATCTCCCAAACAGTTGGTGCTATCGAGATGAAGCTTTGATTGTTAAATGCGGTGAGGAAATATCGAACGTCTTTTGTTTTGTTGGACAGATATCGGCTGGTGCTATCGCAATAATAGTTTGATTGTTAGGTGTGGTAGAGAAAAGCCTTTTAAACGATAAGGACACAACCAATCGCTTATTGTTTTTTTTAGACAGATATCCTTATTTCGAGAACAGCCCGTGCTATCACAGTGAAACTTGGATTGTTAGGTGTGGTGTGGGAACGGTTTTCGAACGATGCGGGCACAACCGATAGTCTTTTATTTATTTTTTCTTTGACAGATTTTCTGCATCTTGGAAACGGCTGATGCTATAGCAATGAAACTTTGATTGTTAAGTATAGTATGGTGGAGGAACAGTTGTCAAACAATGAGGGTGCAACCGATCGTCCTTTATTTTTTTTGGGCGGTTATCCTGTATCTCAAGGACGGCTGGTTCTATCGTGATGAAATTTTGATGGTTAAGTGTGATAGGGAAACAACTTTTAAACTATTCGGGCACAGCCGATCATCTTTTGTTTTCTTGAACAGATATCCTGTATCTTCGGAACGGTTGGTACTATCGAGATGAAACTTTTATCGTTAGATGTGGTAAGACAACGATTTTTGAACAATCCGGACACAAGTGATCGTTTTTTTTGATAGGTATCTTATAGCTCCGGATTGGCTAGTACTATCGAGATGAGACTTTTGTTAGGTGTATTAAAGCAACCATGTTTAAACAATCAGGACACAACCGATAGTCTTTTGTTTTTTTAGACAGATATCCTATATTTCGAGAACGATTCGTGCTATCGCAATGAAACTTTGATTATTAAACGTGGTGAGGGAACTACTTTTAAACGATGCGTGCACAACCGATAGTCTTTTGTTTTTTGGCAGATATCCTGTATTTCAGAAACGGTTGATCCTATTGAGACGAGACTTCTGTCGGGTGTGGTAAAGGAGCCAGTTGTAAATGATCGGAATACAATGTTTCGTCTTTTGTTTTTCTAAGCAGGTGTACTGTATCTCAGAAACGGCTGGTGCTACGGCAATGGAACTTTGATTGTTAGCTGTAGTAAAGAAACGACTTTTAAACGATCCGCGCATCATCAATCATCTTTTGTTTTTTTTTGACGTATGTCCTGTATCTCAGAAACGGCTGATCCAATCGAAATGGAACTTTGATTGTTGGGTGTGGTGGGAGAACAGTTTTTAAATGATATGGCACAACTGATCGTCGGTTGTTTTTTTAAACAGATATCCTGTATCTCAAGAACGGCTAGTGCTATCGAGACCCGACTTTTGTTAGGTATGGTAAAAGAACCAAGTTCAAACGATGCAAGTACAACATATCGTCTTGTTTGTTTTTTTTAAAACAGATATCCTGTATCTCGGGAATGGCTGCTGGTATCGAAATGGAACTTTGATTGCTAAGTGTGCTAAGGAAACAACTTTTAAATGATCCGGTAAAATCAATCATCTTTTTACTTATTTAGACAGGCAGGCACCTGTTAGGTGTAGCAGGGTTATAATTTTTAGGCGATTCCCAGCCGTTATGGCATTTAGCTTTCGTTATGGTAGACGTTGCCTGAGTCTTCATTGTATTTAGCTCTATGAAGAATGTAAGTGGAGGACAAAGCCCATTAACTGTTTGGAGTCTGAAATATGCCTCCTAAAACGAAACCGGATTAACAAAAGCATGATTAGTGTATATGTTAATTGTATAGGTTTTCACATCTTAGACTTCTTCAGTTATACTAAAATCGGCAAATCAATGCAGTAATAAAAGTGCGTGATCAGTGCGTAATCAATGCAAGCTTTTTTTCAATTGGCTGAAAAACACGTGCTTGAAGCCGGTTTCACACACGAAAGTGTGAACATCCACCGAACAGTGCATTATTATATACCGATATATACAGAAACTAACATACATAACCTAAAACCTCCGCGCTTCCGGTTTTCTTCTTATGTTTATTTTGGTTGTAAATTTTGTTTTTGGATTATAGATTTTAACGTGAATACCTAAACACTACTTATTTTAAATTTGGCGGGTATTTTATTCAAATTTGCTAGTGTAATTGGACGTCGACTCAGTTGGGAACTAGCGCATACTGTCCATGCGACTTTCACGTGATCACTGCATTGGTTCGCTGATTTTAGTATAGTAGTAAGCTACAGTACATTGCAACTTTTACTTTCGTTTCTTAAAATATGTACAGACGGTAACGAAGGGCGAAGTCAGCCCTCCAGCGACCTATGTTGGCTTGTTGGAAAATCAAACATAACTCTGTCTCTACTCTACTCTGCGTCTAATTCATATTTATGAATTACATAGCCCCACAAAAAAAATAAAGGTTTTGACCTGGGATCGTGACTATGGCAGTCCGATGTATTTTTCGACGCTGAAACCGAATCCGATCTCAGAATAACAAATATATCCCCAAAATCTTGCGCTAGAGCAAAGAAAAACACCCTCAAAATAGGGTAAAATCACTCCTTATACATGCTGACAATTTTTATATATAAAACATCAAACAAGTATGAGGGTGTTTAAAAAGGGTAAAACCACCCCTTACATCAAAATACGATAAATATTTAAGTGTAAAAGATTGATGAAGAACGTAAATGTATAAATTTGAAAACTGACCTCCAGTAAATGGCCAGACATCCCTCCCTCCCCTCCCGGAGAAGAATAGACCACTCCAAAATGGGTCTTAATCACCCCTTAATCTAAGGGCCATATACTGGAGATCAGTTTTCAAATGCTATACATTTACGTTTTTTATCAATCTTTTACATTTAAATATTTATCGTATTTTGATGTAAGGGGTGGTTTTACCCGTTTTAAACACCCTCATACTTGTTTGATGTTTTATACAGGGTGTTTGGTTTACCGCCGTATATCCTAAAAGGGGTGGTAGAAGACATGATTTGGAACTTATCTAACCTAATATACTATTATACAAAGTGTCGCGGTTTTTGAGATATTGTCATTTTTCATAATTTCACCTAATTTGACGTTTTTCTCCATTTAAATGTGAACACCGTACTTCTGGAAACTTTTCATTTGCAGGTAATGATAATCTTATAATCTTTCATAACTACTCTATCGAGTTTAGTCATTTCCATCCACTCCTACAAGTGATTAAAATAAGCAAATTAGACCCAGGGAAAGTTAAAAAAATTATAACTCTAAAATTTAACTTTTACTTTATAAGGCTATAAAAAAGAAAAATCCAATGGGTAATTACGTTCAATCATTTTTAAAAACATCCTTGTTCTTTACTCCTTAAAATGACATATCACACGTTTAATCATCTGTAGATTCTTAGGACTAACAGGCGACTTGAATACAAAGGAACCGTTTGGCCGCACAAAAGCAAACACTTGATAAAACGTGGAGTTCAACGCAAACTGATACGGACCTGCAACACGCAAAAATCACAAAATTAACGGTTGAAAATGCAAAAATCAACACCACCAATGGTTATGAAGCCAAACCTACAACCAATAACGTGTTATCAAATGTTTGCTTTTGTGTGGCCAAACGGTTCCTTTGTATTCAAGTCGCCTGTTAGTCCTAAGAATCTGCAGGTGGTTAAAAGTGCGATATGTCATTTTAAAGGGCAAAGAACAAGGATGTTTTTAAAAATGTTTGAACATAATTACCCATTGGATTTTTCTCTTTTATAGCCTTATAAAAGAAAAGTTAAATTTTAGAGTCATAATTTTTTTAACTTTCTCCAGGTCTAATTTGTTTAATCACTTGTAGGAGTGGATGAAAATGACTAAAATTGATAGAGTAACTATGAGAAATTATAAAATTATAATTACCTTCAAATTAAAATTTTCCAATAGTGCGGCGGTTACATTTAAATGGGGAAAAACGTCCAATTGGGTGAGATTATGAAAAATGACAATATCTCAAAAACCGTGACACTTTGAATAATAGTATATTAGGTTAGATAAGTTCTAAATCATGTCTTCTACCACCCTTTTTCGGATATACGGCGGTGAACCAAACACCCTGTACATAAAAATTGTCAGCATGTATAAGGAGTGATTTTACCCTAGTTTGGGGGTACTTTTTGCTCTAGCGCAAGATTTTGGGGGTATATTTGTTATTCTGAGATCGGATTCGGTTTCAGCGTCGAAAAATACATCGGACTACCATAGTCACGATCCCAAGTCAAAACCTTTATTTTTTTGTGAGGCTGTGTTATCTAACCTTACATTATATGTAATGACGTATCGTTTTGTATAACTTTGATCTTTAGTTTAAAAAACAAAAGTTACATAAAAAAGATTCGGCCGTCTGCCATATGTGTTGCCTACTCACATGTAGCAAAATAAATTCGGCATACTGACTGCATAGAGAATCTGAGTCATATTCATAAATTGTGCAGTAGCTTAATTAAAGAAAAATCCTCAGGTTTGCCAACACCGCTTTAAAAGCCGTCATTACAAGTACAGCTGGGCAGTGTTATTTTAAAGTGTGTCAAGTGTCAAGCGTTATCCAGCTTCCAATATTTCTTTGGTTGTTCACTTGCATTATATTGATGAATGGTTCTTTTAAAAACTAACCAAAATTAGAAAATTTCATTATGTAGTTTAAAGAAGAATTAATAAAGGTAATTCTAAGATGAACTCATATGGATCTTCTAAAAACTAACTTTCGTTATTGTTAAAAATTAAAAACTAATTTTGCTGTCATGAAGGGTAAGACTCTCTCTCGACTTAACTTGATTCTGATCAGAGCTTTTAGATTTTATCGTTTATTTTCACTTGAACAATATATTTATTTGAACCATAACGATCATACCAATGACATAAATTATTAACCCTTGTAAGAAGGATAATGGTTGGTGTGAAGTCTTGCTTTGGGTATCTATAGATAAAAGGAGAATTTCCCTTTCACAAAAAGTTTGTAACGCACTGAATTTCCAGATCATCCCATAAGATTTAGACTGTGAATGCCACATTCAGTTTAAATATCAGTAAGGCAATCAACCTAATCAATTAATCTAAATAAATCGTTTGCTTGCATAGTTTAGCCATTCAATGAACTATTATTATTTAAAATATCAAACAAGTAATTTGAATGAATCTAAAATTAGGTACGCGTATACATATACATTATGTGTGTGGTCATTTAATAAATTTATAATATGCATAGTTTCGTACTATTCACCGTTGTCGCATTATTCAAAGTTATTCTAATGAATTATTTGAACAGACAGTAGTAGTTTAATTACTTACAAACTTGATCTAAATTATTAACAACAAAAGAAAAAAAAAGAATGAATGCATCAAGGGCATTGTTTTCATTAAGGTCAATGAAATATTACGAAACCCTCATCATACTATATAATAAAATCGCGCAGTCTACTTACTCAAAATTTCAAATGTACCATGTCCACCTACTGACAATGACAACGCAATACAGAAGAACAATAGGCAATCTCACGGAAATTAACTTTATGAAACAATACCCAAATTAAATTATGGATTTATGTTTATTTTTATTTTTCGCCCGATCAACTCTTGAACGTTGTTACACCTAGTGTAGCATATTATTATATTTTTATTGTATTTTTAAATAAAAATAAATGTCTCGCCGTTGGCGTGTTTATCTTCGCATGTGATCATCGAAAAATTACTGTTTGAGCAATTTTTATTATAGTACAGTTATACTAATTTTGAAATCGCCTAGCAAAAATTATAAAACGTGACATTATCGTCGTTGCTGCTATTATTATTTTTTAGCTAAATTCTGTGTGAAATTTGTCGTGATGGACTGATGGTATTACATACCACATACATAATATACAATAACCATTAATTGCGACTGTGATATAGATGTAAACTTTCTCTATGGAAGGCGGTGCCAAATTTCAAGCTATTAAAAATAGTTACGCTCTATATGTCGTCAAGGAAAAATATAGCAGAGTTAATATGGTAAAGTTAATTTCCAATTTGTCGCAGTTTTAAGAACTCTCTAAATTATTATTGTTTGTTATGAAAATTGAAATTACAATCTACCCATATTTTTAAATATTGCTCGGCTTGTTCGTACGTGTTTCTAATTTCATTGTTTTTCTTGCTTTCTTATCTCAACAAGTCCGAAAATCAATATAAGATTTGCGTAAATAAACGGGAATCACTTTGTCTTCAGTCTTAACGCTTACAAATATCCATCATTTCGGTGGAAATTACGTCAAACTACAAATTTTAAATAGAACATCCCGTATATTTTTGCATATTTAGATTCACAATAAAATTCTGCGTCCAGTGATATCGCTTTCGTAACTCGCCAGGGTGTATATAGGTAATTCGATATTAATTTTTACTTATGCCTATATTAGCTTCCCAGTTGATTTTACAGCAAATAAGTAAAGACAAACATTGTTCGCCATTAAAAACTTTATTATTAACGAATTGCATTTTATTATTAATTTTTAATACCAAAGGTAAATTAAAAAAAATTATAAGGTATCCGGCGCGATTTAAACTATCGATCCCTTGATTATGAAGAAGGTGTCAGGCCAAAGTCTTCATTTGTTAAAACTATTGAATTGCTATATTTGCACACAGCACCTTACATCTAGTATTAAAAATTCATAATAAAATGCAATTCGTTAATAATAAGTAAATACGAATGGGACTATCCCAGACAGTTTTCAATTGTGAGCATTTTCTGCCCGTACATATTTGTTGTAAAATCAATTGAGAAGATAATAAAAGCAAGTAAAAATTGAATTCCATATATACATAGGTGTATACCTATGAAATGAGACTTTTTTTTTCAATTTTAAACGTTTATTAACAAAAAATGGTTACAAATTTAATCTTCAAAATAATAGCCATCGCTAGCGACACATTTTACCCGTCTCTCAGGCAATTTGTGAATGCCGCGCCAAAACAATTGACCGTCTTTGGCCGCAAACCAATCATCGAGCCATTTTTTGGCTTCTTCGTGAGAATTGAAGCGCTGCTCGGAAAGTGCGTGGCCCATCGATGCAAACAAATGATAATCGGAAGGCGCCAAGTCTGGTGAGTAAGCCGCATGCACCAGCGGTTCCCAATCGTACGTCTCCACCAATTCCCGGGTCGCTCTTGTTCGATGTGGTGGTGCATTGTCATCAAGAAAAATTACTTTGTGACGCCGATCGGCATATTCTGGGCGTTTTCGGTGTATAGCGCTGTTCAAATCGGCCAATTGTCGTTGGTAGCGTGCACCGTCAACTGTTTCACCTGGTTTTAATAGCTCGTACCAAATCATACCATGCTGATCCCAGAAAACACACACCATTGCCTTGCGGCCGAATCGATTTGGTTTGGCCGTTGATTTTGGCTTGTGGCCGGGCGGACCATACGATCGTTTACGCTTGGGATTGGAGAAATACACCCGTAACGATTCGATGCAAAAAAGACTTCCTTTTGAACCGTGGTTTTTCGGTTCTCTTGCTGCCTTTCAGTCAGTTCATGCGGCACCCATCTTCCGACCTTTAAAATCATGCCCATGTCTTTCAAACGTTTGCAAATGGTTTTTTGGGTCACTCCCAACTGCTCTGCCATCATTTCTTGCGTTTGACCATCATCTTCATTCAACAATGCTTGCAATTCGGTGTCCTCAAACTTTTTCGGTGGCCGGCCACGTTCCTCGTTCTCCACGCTAAAAACACCACTTCGGAATTTTTCAAACCACCTGAAGCACTGTGCTCTGCTTAGAGCATGTCCACCGTAAGCTTCTATAAGCATTTGATGAGCTTGAGAAGCGTTTTTCTTCAATTGATAACAGAAAATCAACGATGTCCGCAAATCGTAGTTTGAAGGCACGAAATTCGACATTTTTAAGAGCGAAAAAAATGCGTTGTTGTATGAAACATCACAAACAATGAATTGAATATTGTTGACAGATGACAGACGAAAAAAATAAGACATTTGGGACAGTTTAAAAATACTCCTAGCGACATCTGTGGTCTAATAGCTGGAAGTCTCATTTCATAGGTATACACCTGGTATACCCCGGACAGTCACCACATTGTATATTGGAGTATCACAATAAATGATAAGTTTCCATTAGAAACAAATAAAACCTCGCCTTGTATCTTGAAAAGAGCGACTTGAGTAAACATGTAAGTAAATCTAGTATCTTATTAAATACCGCTAAAAACAGAAACTCTTTAGAGTCTAAGTGTTGTGCGAAAGAGTACTATATCTGCCATTAGAGTGTCTCTCCACCCTAATTGAGATTGGTTTTTCTAGATTCAGTTTCAGACGTTCACTGGGCATGGAAGCCCAAGCCGCCTAAGCATCACCACAATTGCCACCGGACGACGCCGTTAAAAGGAGAAATCGTATACAACCCTCCGCCAAACTTCACATGCTGTCCAGGTTGGCCATATAATGAAGTTTTGAGAGGTGAGGCACCACGCAAGCCACAAAAGTCCTAACCACCTGCCCATTCTTCGTTAGGTCATCCAACACCGCTCTCCTCCTTCTTTGTTTTGTCCTAGTATTCAACATTGTTTTAGTCGGCGTTGATTTTGACTTTTATTCCTACGGCGGCCGTACGTTGCTTTACCACCTTGCGTGCTGGTGGCTTGGTATACGTATAGCATGTGCCCCATGTTCAGTTTAAACTGATCCTTAAAACCTAGACGACGTCAGATTTTCGGATTTTCTTTTGTCGAAATAAGTCATCTTGTTTCGGTTTTTGCCCTTTTGGGGGTCAGGATGACGTTTGTTTTAAAGTTAATTATTGTTTCAGTTTTTTAAAGGTTTTTCTCCACTAACGCTAAACTGTTTTCTTTTCATAGGGTAATCCCCATTTAGATTTCACATAACCTACATAACCTACAACCCACCATTTACGTCAAAACAAACAAACGCAAGGAAGTCGAAACCATCTTTGTGTTGCGCATTATCCTACGTGTGTATTTCCATCCTCTTTGTACTTCAAGGATTTTAAAAACTTGTAACAAATTTAATGCCCAATATATTTCATCGATTGAAGTTTTAATAACTTTTTGATTTATTAGTTTATAAACGAGAAACTTTGCAGTTTTGCAGATTAAGGCCGAATGCAACTTGCAATATTGGTATATTCTGAATTGGAGAGCCTGATGACCCACAGAAATTCAGAATCCATGGATATCTTTGACTTGGGTTTTTGTTGTTCTCACGGTACATCTTTTATTTGAAATTGGTAAACCATCCATGAGTTGGCCGTCTTTTTTTCGACAAAAAAAATCAGAATTTCTTATAATACATCCTTTTTTTAGATTCTGTACATCAGGACGAATCGCCCGATATGGCATTCATTATAAGTGCGATGGTAACCAATAGATACGAGATATTTGCCAACCGAGTTTCGTGATTTTTTCTCCACATCCGGATACAGGGCGTCAAAGTCTATCCCTGCACACCATTTTACCACGCTATCTTTAATTGTTTCAAAACGGTCAAGTTTAATTTTTTTACAATTTTACATTCAAGTTGGCCTTTTTTAAGGGCACAGTCATATCAGTATTTTATGTTGCTAGAACTTTAAAATATTCTACGAAGGCTCAAAGTTAGTCAAAATTCGATTTTCCAAAATAACCTAACCGAGAAACAATCGAAGATCGTCCAAACCCGGTTTATATGTAGAATAATTACGTGCCATTTACTACAAAAAAGTCTCATCTCGATTGAACGTTTCGTTCCAAAAATAACCATGGAAAAAGCACCTTGCCCTAAATGCGGAAATGGAGGTGAAAAAACAAACGACGATCAAACTAATCTTGTTTAGAGGCAACTTTCTGACACATACTTGAATAAAAGGTAAAGGATTAACAAGAGAATAATTTACTATATTTCGCCATTTTTCGTCAAGACTAATATCGGCGATGCTCACTTATTTTTCACCCGGGAAACTCTTGCATGGCAAATACGTAGGACGGTCTCCTATTTACAAACTCGCAAACGCGACTTACTTATTTCTTATTGTTATCGAGAAAATAACTTTTCTTTCTAAATTTGGACCATTTTCAAGGATCCCTAAGCGCGAAACCCAAAAAAAAAAAAACCGGTTTCACCGGTTTTGCAGACCTATCCTAAGTAGAACGAAACTGCAAAGTCTTATTTCGATATCTTTCAAAAATTCAAATGCGCCCCCTACTAACGGACGCCTATGGTCCCGAATTAAATCAAGTGTCGATGACTAGATCGGCCGCTAGCCCCTAAAGACAGCGTTCTTATTCCCGACCCCTCAATGCTGCTCACTTGAGCACAGGAAGCTATTGTCTAGGTTCGTCTGAAGATACACCACAGTGACGTGGTTAGGCGACAATGCTATGGAGAATAATGTCATCTCGACTAGACTTTTCCTAGGCCCCGACGTTCAGGTCACCGAGATCGATCGGATTCATTTACAAATAAATTTCACGACAGACGACTGGTTTCCTGCCATCTGCTTGGTGTAAGCCTTCCACCAACTTCACTCCATCAGTCCTGCTGCCAGGGCCGAAGTTAGAGTATTTGGCGCCTATGACAGAATTTCTTAAAGAACTTTCTTGTAGTAAACAGGGTGGTGCGTGCTAAGTTTAATGTTACTTGAGTTGTCTTATTTGTCGCTGTGCAGCCTTCCTTGCGTCGGCCCTGTTTCAGATCATCCTTGTAATTACGCTAATCGCATAACAAGTACATTTAGAATTTACAAACTTGAAAATGTTCCAAATCGTACTTGCAAGAGAATTCCATAATGTTAATGATTATCTGGAAATTATGTACAACTTACAGTTATGGGTTTACATTATGTTATTACATAATTTGAATATTCTGAGAAAAAACACTGGGAATCTACTCTAAACACTCGTAGACACTAAATAACCAATAGATTACTACACAGTTCGAAAGCATGAAATACGGCATTATATCTAGTGCTTATGGCAAAATTTAGCATTTAACGGTCAGAAACCTTTTCCTCTGATATCTCGCTCTAAAGTATCTTCTGAAATAACGGAGTTACAGGAGATTGCTCAAATCAGAAAAACCAAACTTTAGGCTTTAACTTAAGAACAAAAGCTATCGAATTTTTGTTGCCACCAGTGATTTTATTTTAAGAAGTTAAACAATAATGTGCACTCGATTTTTTTGTAGTTGCATTAATGACAGAAATACTCTATTAATACATTGAGACTTGAAACGGAATTTGAGAGTAAGAGTGCGGTGACGATAGATAGGAAAATTTCTGGTAGTGGTGGAATGGGCCTGAGGAGCCTTAAGCTCAGAAACTTGACTGTGGGATGTAAGGGCTGGTCATTGTCTACTTGTCAGCTATCAGAGCAATTGGATGATGCTTAGAAAAAGAAAGATTAATGCAGTTGCTACCATACTCTTCACCCTGGCTGTCCACGCCGCAACGATGATGGGTGTTTTTGTTTCTCGAATGACGGGTCACCTGCTTTAACCTTCTTAAGGAAGATAAATGTCAACACACATCCACTCAGTTGAAATATAAATTAGAAAAAAAAAGCAAAATACTTCGGACTGGTGTCTCAAACAGATAGAGCACTCGGTATTCTAGTCGAGCATAAAGTAGAAAGACAAGGAATATTTTGGAAAGCACTGTATAGTAGAAGCAGTGTCTTATATTGAATCCAGACCATGGAAAATGTGAAAAGATTGATTACCTTTGACTAAACAGTCAGTCGGCAATACTTTGGGAGAGATAAAGATACAAACATGGAATGGGTTCTGCCTTCTACGACCAGAGGTTAGTTGCCCAAGATCGTCGGGCTTCGCCATTAATGTTCTCAGTAGAACTATCGATACAATCATGGTGGTGTGTGCCATCAAATGGGCCAATCTTTAGTAGCTCACGATAGAGTTTCGTCCTTAATTAACCTTCTTAACAGAGCTGAAGATACGATCATGGTCGACATGTTCCGCTACGCTAACCAAGTTCTCTTTCTTTATTACAATATACGGACCTAAATGTGGTATGCTTAACGGACCGTCGAAATACAAAAAAAACTTGCTTCATGTAAAATTGTCGGATTTGCCAGTTATAGACATGTCGCAACCAAACCACTGAATGAAGTTTGTCGATGTTCCTGATACGCTTAGATGGTGGGCCTACATTGAAAAACCAGCCGTGTGGTAACTAAATCCTCATCGTGGCCAGCGGCTTATCGGCAGTCAGGCGATAATAGTGTAATGTTTGCTGAGATGTTCCTTATTTAATAATTCAAAAAACAACTAAAAAAGATTAAAACCGATTAGATTTAACATAGAAGAATTACTTGTGAATTGTGTTCATTTAATTTTACCTTCTATCTCTCATCCGCTGGAAACAAATTCGAAAACATCGCCTAAGTCATACCAAAAAACTCTTCCTAGTAAACACGAATACGATTTAATAAACATGCAGTTACCAACTTCTGATCCGTTTGCTTACATTTCACTCAATAACAATTATAAAACATTGTAAAAATAAAAAGGAAATTCCAAACATTTTTAGCAACTAATAATTGATTGAACGGAAGTGTACATACGTATAGCGTATTAATTTTCGTCCTCGATTTAACGTAAAACGACAGGATTTGACGAAAATATCATTTCCTTTTTATGTAAGTTAGCTATAGTTAGTTAGTTAGTTACAATGAAAACGCAATATTTCCATCATTCTATTTATAGTATACATGAACTGAAACTAATTTTACATTTTAAAAGTAAAATGACAATTTAAATAAATTAAGATTTGTTTTGTAATCAATAAAAGTTGTAATTATTATTATTTAAAATGAAATGTCTATTATTATAATAAACAAATCAGTATCATCCTATATTAAAGTATTTTGTGATAGACATTCTACACAATAATAACTAACAAGTCTAGATATTTCCTAACCAATTACGGTGTAAACATACATGGACATTAATTAATGGCTACTTTCAACCGAATAAAAACGTAATTCTTACGTGATTTACAATTATTAAGCTTAGGTGCAAGTATGCATTACAACAAATTCATTTTCTAACTAATTAATTATATAACAAGTGTTATACTTATTTATTTTTATCAAACTTTTGTAACAAGCATTCTCATTAACCCAGAAAATATTTAGAAAATATACTTAAGTTGGTCTAATAATAAATTAATCTCACCGGACTCTTTTTTCTTTTCATATTGTTGTTTTCTATTTTACCGCATACATTAATTAATCATTTTAGAAAATAACAGTTTGGTATCTCTCTTCCCTGCGGTAATTCTAATTTATAAACAATGAAAGTTTATTAGTTTGGTTTCTTTGTTTATACCTTTAAATCATTAGCATAACCATAAAACAGCATTTTAAAATAAAATTCAATTCATACAAAAATTAAATTGAAAACTCACCCTTTGAGGGTTATTCTTATAAGATGATCTAAGATAAAAAGTCAAATAGAGTTTCTCTTCAAATTAATGCGTAGGTCTTACAATCAGTTACATACATCCTTTGATCGCATTTTTCTAATACATTTGTTGGCATTGATGCTGCGGAATGTGTGACTATTTTTGCATTTTACCAGGTGGTCTGGTGGAGAGTAAAGCCCGATCTTGGATCATCGTGGGTGGCTAGATGGAAGGCGAGACCCAATCGTGGGCCACCATAGCTAATATAACAGTAAAAATTCTGCAACCATATTAATTTCACCTAAAAACATTGGAACCAAAACGTGATATGGGATTCCTTGTGACCAATGCTCTTACGAGACTTAAATATGTAATATTTATGTAAATAATACTAAAAGACGAAAGGATGTCTCTCTTCTTTTTTCGCTTATGCACGTATCTCCTTTCGTGCAGTGAACACGAACGTTTCGCGAAGAGAGGAAAAACGAGAGTCCCAACGGATAAGTGACGTCTCCGGAAATTCAGCATTAAAGACTTCGGAAATTTTCAAAGACTAACGATACGCCTCTCTGTTTAACCAATCGACCTTACGGAATTGCTTCGAAACAAGCGAACGTGCAGTATTTTGTTCGGTTCCAACAGACACGACCGTAGCTCGTGCGTTGGGGTAATTTTCGGTTTTTAAAAGGAAACCTTTGTGGCGTTTTCGTATTATTTGTTTTGAGAAAAGGAGAGAGACCATATCTTCCGAGTGGATCATCGTATCAACTTCAGACGTTATTCCTTTTGTACCCGGAGGCCTCCAATCGTGTTCCATTTCTTGATTTTGCGAATACTTCATATTGTAAGAATGGTTGGTTCTATCGAGTTGGCACTTTGATTTTTAGGTGTGGCTGGAGAATGGCTTTCAGAGAGGCTTACAGAATATACAGACCTGAGTCCTATCCTCGCCATATTTTTTTCTTTCAGTTTGACGTCATTCTTCATGTCACCAATTATATTCAAGCAAATTGTCTGCGTCATCTAGTCGATCCCTCTTTAAGTATTGTAAAACTAGTTATCTACAACAGCAACAGTGACTTGACAACAATGACGTTATTGCCTCTCAGTTTCACGTCATATATTTTGGGATAACGTCACATTTTTTTGTCGTTTTGTCTTTACCTTTACAACAGAAATAGAAAAGAAAAGAAAAACATCGAGTTTTTTAATTTATTAATTGGCAACTTGAACACCGAGAAGGCAATGCTTTTACGTATTTTAGTTACTTTCAGGGTTGTCAACTTTTGTTTCTGATTTAATCTAAGCCATACGTAAAGCTACTAAATAATGACGTCATACTGAAAGGGTAAAAATTGCATTTTACGTTTCAAAATCGGTTGTTTCATCCAAGGTGAGGTGTTACATCATCATAAAACCTTACGCTGCTAAACCGGAAGCCATGGAACAGATTTGGTGGTTGCAACGTAGCGCGCAAACGTGACAGTGTTGACGGGCGGCTTATACGGAGCTATATCAACTGGATGGTGCTATTAAGCATGTCCGGGCGTTAAATCCGAACGGAAAGGTCGCCTAGCCAATTTGAACGCTTTTGGAGGAAAAACGCACGTCCGGACGTGAACCCTGGCGTCTACTTTCTCACGGGGTTTGCTTTCAGATGATCCGAACACCATCGACTGTCTTTTGTTTTTTTAACAGACATCCTGTACCTTGGGCACGACTAGTGCTACCGAGATGGCATTTTGAATGTTACGTGTGGTGTGCGCACGATTTTGAACGGATCTGAGAATCAACGATCGCCTTTTGTTTGTTTGACAGATAGCCTGTGTCTTGGAAACGGCTGTTCCTATCGAGTTGGGACTATATCAGGCGTCGCGGAGAAGCTACTTTTAAACGATCCGAACACCACCGATCGTCTTTTGTTTTTTTTTTCGATACATATACCGTATCTCGAAAACGACTGGTGTCGTAGAGATGGGACTTTGATTATTAGCTGTGTAAGAGAATGGTTTTCGAAAGATCTGGGCAGCTTCAATCGTCTTTTGTTATTTTGACATATATTCCGTATCTCAGGAGTGGCTGGTCTTATCGAGGTAGGATTTGAACTGTTAGGTGTGCTAGAGAAACGGTCTTCAGAGTATTCGAACATTATCGATCGTCTTTTGTTTTTTCGACAGATAGTCCATAGCGCATGAACGGCTATCGCGTTGTTACTTGGACTGTTAAGTGTGATGGGGGAGTGTCTTTGAATGGATCCGTACACCATCGATGGTTTGCTTTTTTTTAAACTAAGTTATAGTTTTCAGATTTCTTACGCTAGCAATATTACTTAATTTCTTAAGAAATGCCAAAGGCAACCACATATCCGTTTCTATTCCAAGAAAGTTAAAGAAATGGAGCGCGTAGGTGCGACGAGACCACACCAAAGTTGTCGGTTCCGATCGGATCCATAAAGTGGCGGATAGAGAGTTTAAAGATGCCAGCACTAATTTTAGTTATAAAACTTGACAATATCATTATATGAAGTAAAGATGATTAGTTTTCAAGACTCATTCACTTTGTGCCTACGACTGGTCAACATTAGAGAACCCAGAAAGGGTTTTTGATCACAAAAATTCATTCAACAATAGTAGTAATTTACTATATTTTACATAAAATCAAATAACGGGTCCTTACCGGTTTCTGTAACAAGGAATTCTTCATTCTCGTTCTTAGCAGTACCTAGCGTTTAAAAGCGGAAATAGAAATTAATAAGTTTTTTTTTGTGTAGACATATCTCTTTTACAGTTTAAACATATTGTCCTTATTATTAGCTGAGAATGAATTATAATAAAATGTTTATATTCTTAAAGAAACTGTTTACAAGCCAATTACGTCACGGCACGCATCACCGTTTAGATTTTCTAGCTAACAATTCAACGTAATCTTTTATTTTAGTTTTCCTACTAATTCAGTAAATTTTTATAATAGTTGAATCGAGATTCTACAGGTAAAATCCATAAGTTTGAAATACCTTAAGGAAACGCCTCAGTAGTTTTCCACTGTGAAATAAAAATTTTGGATTTGTCTATTCGCGAACAACCCATTCTAGTAAATTGATTTCATTACGTTTCTTTAAGAATTATTTGTTAATATTTATTGCAATCAGAAATTAACTGGAATACATTTAGAAACAGGTTCAATCGTTTTTTGGCGAGCTACCACGATTCTCGTTTTATAGATACGAAGTACTAGATGTACATTTTTTGTATTGTATTGTACCCTCAAATAGAGAAGATCTACTTGATTTTAAGGATTGTTATAGTGATTAACTCGAGAAATTAATAATGAAAACTAGGAAGTTTGTTTTAAATGCAATTCTACAATAAGAAAAGCAAATTTCTACCTTTAATGTTTATTGGCATACATATCATCTGAGCACTTAATTTATTAAGTTCTTCTTAATGTCACTAGCAACTTACATAAATTAATTAGAAACAATTTAACTTCAGGGAATTAAGTCAAGATGTATGCCGCATTAAACTTGTTTGTTATGCTATCTATGCTAAATTACACCTTTTTCAAATATAATTAATTAAATATTACAAAATATAATCCTCTTTAATTAACTAGAATCTAAAGGAGAAATGTAAAATCAATCTTCTAATAGCATAACCGCAGTAAATAAAGGTCATACACAACAATGATGATTGCTAATATCAAATAACATCCTAGAAAACAATATTTAAGATGACTACAGAATTGCTCATAAATAGAAATGTTTTCGGTCACAACTGTTATTAATCACGAAAAATAATATTAATTTACTAGAACCAAACAAAAGGATCTAAAATACTAAAAGCTTCAAGGGTATCGAGAATGTAATCATTCTAATCACTGAAAACAATAATTATCGCTATATTTATATTTCCCATCATGAGTAACATCATCCAGTCAGTCATCATTATTATTTTATTATTCTTCTGTATTATACAATATCATTATTCAAAGTTTTCA
Source organism: Ignelater luminosus (assembly GCA_011009095.1). Taxonomy (NCBI): domain Eukaryota; kingdom Metazoa; phylum Arthropoda; class Insecta; order Coleoptera; family Elateridae; genus Ignelater; species Ignelater luminosus. The sequence goes on from VTPC01090963.1 coordinate 72,013, forward strand.
TTGATAAATAATTGTTAATAATTAATGGTGGGAATGGATCACGATTTCGATATCGAACTTTTTTTTATGATTCCGCGGTAGACAAGGACTCGTCAATTTCTTATAACCTTCATACGTAAAAATAAATTATCTAATAAACAACTAGCTCTATACACGGCTGTGATTAATATTACAAACTAATAAATAATGGATGTTAGAAAAATTAACCGTTAACAAATTATAATTTCTTTTTTATTTGCTGCACACACGTCTTTATAATACAAAAGTTTCTCGTCTTGATAATGAAACAAAACGTGTAGGCGCGTGTAATTGTTAACCTCAAAATTAACAATATAATTAAAGCTCGCGTGTAATCAAATAATGAACAAAAAGCATTAGATGGAATTTTTGCGCAAATGGTAGTTATTTCGTCGTGGTGATATAAAAGGAACTTATTAAGTAATTACTTTAGTTGACACTCCCAGTTTTCATGTCATGCACTCTCCTTTATAATAATAATGACAGTGAACGTACCTATGCAGTATATACTACATAATTTTATGTACTATACGAATGCGAATTATAATGCATTATTTATATTTTAATGTTTTATTAAATTGTGTACATTCCTCCTTTTTGAATTTCCATTATTAATATCACAATAATATGTGTGCTGAGGATACTCGCTTTTAGAATAAATGGTAACGACGCCATTTTTATTTTATTCAATAAAGTTCATTGTTAGCAAGTCATTAAAAAAATTTCATCAGAGAAGGCTGGGAAAAAAGGTCACTTATTATAAACTCTCAGTAAATTTGGAACATTTATTACTTGCATAACTCTTCGCGCTAGATAGCTTCTGAGGAATCAATTTACACTAAATCTCATTTTTCATAAAAGAGCAAATGAAACAGACAAAAAAACATCAGCTTCATGTACAACTTGATTCTTCCGTTAATTTTCTCAGTATCATCAACACGGGTCCAATCACGGGATCTACCTGGCTATATTATTGGCATAAAATAAAGTCCCTACATACGTACGTGGCAATCTACAGGGACCAATTTGTAGAGTTAATAATTGAGTAAGGAAATTGGGTGTTACACAGTAGTAACTAAAACAGGAAAACGGACGTTTTAAAATAATCATGACACCCTTAAAACGACAAAAACTAGGATTAACCTTATTAGATTAGTTTATTATTATTATTATTTTTATCTATCCATACTTCTGTTTCTTTTTAAAACACTCCCAAACGGTAATACTTATTTAAATATCTAAGGCGGTAAGTGCATTTTACCGATCGAGACCGCGTGATGTTTCTATATTTTTTCCATGATCACAAAATGAAATTATAATTAATTATTACTTAATTAAAATTTTAAAAAATACTTCACAAAATATACAATTTAATATTTTGGTTTGGTCGCTAGGTATCTAATGCTGTTGCTATAGAGTTTTTTAAATAAAAACAAAAGCTACGTTTTGGTTTTGTTTTTCAAGTTTTTTAAACAAAAATTTTGCGTGGATAAACTGTGAATTTGCATCTGGTTCTTATATTGACTTTCTTTAAATTGAGGTAAATTATACTTCGACAACATAAGTGACATAAAGAGAAACGATTCTTATATCCAAATACATGGAAGATTGGATAATTACAGTAACTGTACTTTTAACCTTAACGTAATAAACAAATTAATTATTTCATTTTTATATTATTTTTACTTAGGTTATCCTAAAATTAAATAAAGTTTTAAAAAAATGGTATTGTGAAGTGTATGGTTATCTAAAGTTTATTTTTTCTATTACATTGTCAAGGTAAGTGTAAAGGTTAGGTTGGGTATCCTTACTGAGTACCTATAATTTTACTTATTTCTTTCAACCAGATGAAAAATGCAGATTAAGAAAATGTATATTTGTAACAAATGCTGCGTAAATCGCCATAGTAACGCTTCGTAACAAATACTGTGTAAATTATCGCCATAGTAACGTTGTCAACAAGATCCAGTGAACGGTTCGCCATTTTAAGCTTGATCTTAAATGTAATAAAAGAGGAGTGAATTCGAAGATTTTAATGCAGATAGGGCCACATAAAATCGAGAAAAATATACGGGCAGTAACATGAAGCATTTGGTAAGTGGTGTGGTGAGAAAAAAATAGAAAATTACAATGAAATACTTTGATAAGAAATCAAAGCTAGCTCGTGGTTCTACTCTTTGGTAATATTTAGTTTATCAGCAAGTTTTGTAAACTAATATTATTACTGAAAAGAAAAACATGAAAGTTATAAACCTAAAATTTAAAATATTGAGCAGAGAGCAGGTCCATCAGTTCCTAAAAGAAGCTACAAATCAAGAATACTTGATGATTAAAGTGAGTAGTCCCAGTAAACATTTCATATGAAGTTTTTTTTTAACAGGTCATTTTGTAGATTGCCCTTATCTTAAGTGTAGCGGGAGTATGCAAAGTTAATGAAATACTTCAATTGTCCATCGACGATGTAACTGATTTGGGTTTTTCAATTCTGTTTACTATTAGAAATACCAAAACTAAAATTGACAGAAATTTTGTTATACGGAATCCAGAAAAAAGCCTATTAATTTTGTTGAACCGGTATTTAGAACATATATATCCGGTTATAATTTTGTTTTGCATTAACGTTGCTGGTGTAACCGTGTAACATACGCTTAAACGATAATATATACACTGCTATGTAGAATGTAGTAGTAGTGTCAGTCAGTTGTTACGTGTTATGTTGTGTTAGGTAAGATACCTCAAAGAGCTATTTTTACTTGTATCGTATTCTTGTCACTCAAATGTGATTATTATTTGAGTTACAAGACCAAGAGACAAACGCAAGCTAAAATAGCTGGCTAAGATACCTTACCGAAGACAGAGTTAGTAAGGTAAGTAGACTGGTCGGGAGTTGGTAGTATCAATATCCAAAGAAGTGTCAAGTGTCAAATTGTATATTTTGATGACCGTAAGTTGTCTTATTGTTTCATCAATTTCAATACTGAACTATGAAACTTCTTTTAAGATCGCGCAAAAGCAAATGAACGGTAAACTCAATTTCCTCAGTTCTGTCTAATCACGTAACTATGTTCTTTATAAATTCTCCCCGAAGAGCTTTAAGCCAATTTCGAACGCATCATTGATACCACTGTTGAATGCTGCATCTGTTTATTTGCACCGAGGGCTCGGAACAAATAAACAAACGCAGCGAGCTTATTTTTAATAAATAATTGGATGCGATCAGCGATTGAGTTGCTGGATGAATAACGCAGCTCGTATATACATATTAGGGATATGCCATCTTAGAACTCAGCCACTGAGGTAAGATAAGGTAAACATAATTGTTCCTGCTGCTGCCAGAGGCCACTGTAGACATGAGCCTTTTCGGCTAAGATGGAATTTGTTAATTTGGAAGGCAAACTGTGCTGTGGTGTCCCGAGCATCGGGTGTGGGATTGGGTTATCTGGTGGCCAAGAGTGTGCATCCGCGGATGCCGCCGTGCAAAACCGACAGGAAAGAGTTACGCTGCCGAACGATGTCGCAGCATCGCTTGGCTTCTTCGATCCAAGAAAGAACACCCGAGTCTTTTTGGGGTTGCGTCTGATCTCCACCGCTGGAGCCATAACTCTAGACGCGCGAGATCGCATGACAAATTCCTAGAGGCGGCGGCAGAAAAGGACGATCTTGCCCAAAACTCGGTGTTGTCGGCGAATTGCCCCAGCGTGAAGGAATCTGTTCTAAGGTCGTGGGATGTCGTGGCAGTAAAAGATGAACAGAAGCGGGGATAGAATGTATCCTTGTGTAGACGCGGGACAGTTGATGTCGATCAACTTCGGATGATGCACACGAATTGGAAAGGGATTCCGGCGGCGAGGAGCTTTTGAAGAAGCCCCTCGTACCAAACCTTGTCGAATGCGCGCTCTATGTGCAGGAGAGTCGCGAGCAAGTGCTTTCTGGTGTTTAGAGCCGCACTGGCGTCCGTCTAAAGTTTTAAAAGTGGATTCTGGGTGAACATGGCGGGGCGGAAGACGTACTTAGTCATGAATGTTTTAAATCTTAGGTTTAGAGATTTATAAGCATGTGTGACAACATTGGTTGCAGCTGTGTTTACCTCCTCTTGTCATTCTGATACATTTTGACGAAATTTAGCGCCATTGTTCCAAATGATGAAGATACGGATGTCAAAGAAATTAAACTTGCAAATGCGGATGAGAATACAAATTTTCAAGAAATTAAATTCGAGATACGGATGTTCAGATTCATGCGGTTTATTCGCAATTGTCGATACGACTTAGGCATAACGAGTGAAATAAATTAATAAAGCAATTCAAAGCCAACGACGAGACGCCGCTAAGCCAAATAATGACAAAGCGTTCTTGCATGTTTGCGCATCATCGGTCGACCGCCCCCAATGCATGTATTCACTAAATATCCTCATCTAAATTCGCGGATGCGGATGAAGATGTAGATGTTCAAATTTATGCAGATGCAGATATCCGTTGCAATACTAATCTTAACTGCTAAGAATGTTTAATAAATCGTAGGTTTTGCAAAACTCTGCGATATTTCAATAATACGCTTCCTGTATTAAGGTATTGCTGTAGAAAATTCTTTTTTTACCCATAGCTACCCAGACTCAAATTCTTTGTAGGTCTAGTGGAGTTTAAACAAAGAAATAAAAACTGTTCTAACTCCAAATATTCATATCTTGAAAACTAACCTAGCTAGAAAGGTAAAATAAGGCTTCAACAGTAAAGAAGGATTTTTCGAGCAAAGTTACATTTTTATGTTTTTCCATTGACAAGATTCTAATCTACGGAGGCCTATCGTCAGAGTATTTGATAAAACGGTATAAATGGAACTGTATGTCCTGTTTCAGAATACTCTGGCAAGTTCTGCATAATAGATTTACTTGACGAATTGATGCCTGCTGCTGTTCCTCCACTAATTGCCTTACAGCTTCCGTATTCTGCTCATTTCACATTTTTGTTCTCCTTGTTCCCTATTTGCTAGAGATACTTTTCAATCACTTCAAAAAATGAATTTTTAATACAGACAACAAAAATTATCAGTAATTATAGTGGGACTTTTGTTAAATTTCCTGAACCTTGCTAAACTGGAGCGACAGTCAAAAGTGACTAACCTATCTTTCTCTTTTCAAATCTCCTCTGACGACCAATAGGAGCTTTTGTCCTCCATCCCTGGGATTTTTCTTGAAGTCAGATTATCGTTTCAAGATGATGCCGCATGGGTTTTGCCTTATCGATCGTCTTGAGCAAATTATTCGTATTGTTATTATTGTCATTGTTATTATTATTATTTTTATTATTATTATTACAAGTTTCGTGCGCGTAGCGGAAACAGCACTAAGGTTTCTCACGAAATCATTTATAACTATTTCATTGTTGAAAGTTTAGTGTTTCTGTTTCAATAAAGTATATTCGTCTTTTCAGCTTCACCACCAACATTTGTATTGTATATATTAGTCAACGCTGCCGCCACACCATACTTGAACCACCCCCAGTTTACGCCGTACTTAAGCTAAGGATCACTCGGGTATATTTTAATAATTACAATACAGGATTATTCTCCATAAAAACCTAAAATTCTGTTTTTACCCGTAGAAACACAATGAAAAGAATAGTCGTTCATCTTCTGAATTTATTCCTAGACGGGATGTCCCACAGGGACTTGAGTAGAGACTTTGCTATTTGTAGAAATTATTAGTGATGCGTTGAAATTTGATCAAGAGTTGTATAATTAACCCATTTATTTAAAAGAAAAGCCGATTTCATTCAAATAAAGATAAAAAACAGGTTTTATAAACACACTTGCAGATATCTCGTTTAGGTAGGACGAATTCATTTGGAAAGTTAATTTAATCAATAATATTAACAAGCGAATTTTTCATTAAACCTTTGTAAAATGGTAATTACGAAAGAGCACTCAAAGAACGCTTAAAACATTAAATTACTCAAGATCATTTGCTGTATTTATTAAAAATATCCCAAGGTTATTTAACGCATTTTATGAATTGCAGCCCTAAAGCTATATTGCGTGAGAGATTCGTATTTAGACGGATTTTGTTGTATCTTTCATTAGGTTTTGTTCGTTTTGTTGTGACAAATGTGTTACAGTATTTCCATCTCATGCACGCATACTAATTATGATAGTTTTAAACACTTGTGAAATATAAAAAGAAATTATAATTACACGTATATGTACATGTGAGTAAGTATAAGTTGTGAAATGTTAGCGATCTTGTATCTTGCGTTTTGTATTAATTTAAAAGAGGAAAAGAAAAAAAAGTGGATATGTATGTATTAAGGTAATGATAATAATAATACGCAGTTAGCTTGTGATTTATTTCATAACCTCTTCACGGTTATTACATACAGCTACCACTCTTACAATGTATATGATAAGAAGTGAAATTAAAATAATTATTTGCAACAGAAACAACTTATTGTCTTTGACTTATTATTGTTAATTGGCTTATTAATTATTCGTAGAAATAACTGTTATTAATCTTGCAAGAGTATATATTATAATTAATATAAAATTTAAATGTTTTGTAATTAAATGTGTTTGTGATATTTAAAAAAAGATTATAAATACACGACGATTAATTATAATACAAGTTATGGCGGGATTTTATCGATCCCATAATCATTAAGCGTATTACGTCCTATTTGTTGCTCTTTGATTACTTGGTAGAAGTTTCAACATTAATAAGAAGGTGTAAAACTGTGAAGGCGATAATATAAAATATTGATCAAAAATAAATCGAATTGAATCTTTCGAAATTATTATTATTATTAGACACAATTAGAAAAAGAAATAAAAAACATATTCAGACTAATAGTAGTTTCGTGGCCTTTACGAGTCTTGCACAAACTAGAAAAACAAACGGCAGTACGTCAAATGGTTATTGCCTTATTGGACAAAAACAGATTTGGGTTCGTCCTCCAACAGACCGCCTATGGTGGTTCACATTCGGGTTTAGCCCTCAAACTTTCAGGGGAACTAAAGGCAAAGAAGACCGCAGAATAAATTAAAGAAAAGATTTTAAAAACCAAGCACCAAAATCTCAACTGTCTAAAGTTAAGGATCACAACATAATTACAATTTTAAATTAATTTTAAAAGTAAAATTATAACCCGATTGTTAATTGCAAAATAATTATTTAAATTATTTTCAAACGTTAACAACGTTAATTTAGTTTGTACGCTTAAATATTCCAACATCATCCAACAACCAATTTAAGTTTGTAAATTTTATTACGAAAGACTGACAAATGCAGGGAAGGCAAGCCGCAATTTTTGTCACATGCTCGTGTTAACAAGGTTTTATCATAGTAATTCAAATAAATTGTCCGTTAAGAGAGGTTTCGCCGCTTGTTACATCGAGAAGCGACGTATAAACAAATCTAGAAAATTGCAAAATTGTTATAATAGTAATAGCAAATTATTGTAATAGCTTGCGGGACATAATCTTCTGCTACATAATAATAAAAAAAAAAATGACGACATTTGTAACAATTTTGCTTGTTTAAAGGCAGAACTAACTGGACTTCTCGTTTTATTGTTTTATACATTCATCTACTATACAAGGTTACGAAGATTATTTGTTCATGTCTACTAAGTAATTAAAATGATTTCAAGCAATTATTAAGATATAAGTATGCAATAAAACTCTTTCTTACGCGTACCGCAAAGAAAGTCAGAAACAATACATTCTATTGATGTAACAAGGAAAAGTAATAAATCACAAAAGAATGCACCCATTTCGAAATAAAATTTTAAAACGCACATAACTCTTCATTAATCCCCGTCCGTGTTTTAATATTTATTGAAAAATCTTTCCTCGACAAAATGAGACCCGCCTAATGGGTAGTAATGTCCTTATCCTTTTTTAAAAACGACGCCTTCTGTTTTTAATAACACATAATGATGATTTAATATTATTATTTTATACAGCGTAGTGCTAAAACAAACATATATTACAGAAGTTGAATTAACGACTATGGTATTTTTGGGAAAATAGCAATTTTAGTTGTCAAAGTGACAGTTGTAATTGTGAAGGTTAGTTTACTGTCACTCATAACAATTGTTTGTTTTTTTTTCGTTTTGTTTTAGTTGTCAAGGTGAGATTCAAACTCAAATACGACCTCTGGTAGTGACTTTCATAAATTCTATTGGCTTACAGATTTTGACATTTTAATTTTCTCGTGTTTGTTTTCATGTCGTTTGTGCGTTTTCTTCAAGTTTTTGGTGGTATTATTTGTTTTCTGGTGTTGCTTTCTCAGTTATTGTACTTAACTCATAGTGTACGTACGCATAGGTGCAATATCTTATTTAGTTGTTGACTAAAGTGCCACTTGCACATCTCGATTACAAAATGTCATCAAACATTGGGAGAAGGATGCCACAAAAGATGCGAGTGTATTCTTTGCATTTTACTAAAGAAAATTATATATCACCAGATAAATAACATTTAATCATTAAGTTATAGAATTCCTGACGTAAACATAAAAACCATGCGTATTTTTTCAGAGTTTTACACCACAAATAAACATTGAAAAATGCATTATTTGTATGTAAACAAAGCATCCAGGCATTAAAAGACTCGTTTATGGGCTGTAACAGTATGTATTATTAAACTGTACCAATTAAGAACAATTCACACAAATCCACATAAGAATTACACGTCAAGAAAAAGAAACTACTGGAAATGTAGTCCAAGCACCGCCATGTTTGTTTTGTTTACAGCGCCACTATCGGTCATGAATTTTCTCTTTATTCAAAATAATTAAATTTAAAATTATTTATTAGTTACATAAAGATAGTTCTACACTATAGGAAATAATAATCATTTGGTTATTATCACTACGAATTAGTGATAAAAGTTTTCTTCATGCAGGCCTTATGGAGGCGCGCCTTTCTAACCTATGATTTTAAAACTTGACCACGTCAGTTTAAGGTCGCATATCGTATAGGTTATTATTTATAATGGATGTTACTATGAATTTTCATATGATACAAGTGTTCTCTCTACATGCATTATCTAACCTATAATCTTAAAAATGGACAGTTGTTAAATCTTTGGTAGTAAATTGCAGAAACCGTAAAGAACCAGAGGGTTAGTACGAATTACTTCTTCAAATGAATACATAACACTTTCTTATCTCAAAAACGGTAAGTATCAATCGACAGGCAGTGAGAAACTTTTTCAAGCTAGAAGCTAGAACCTTTTGGATATCAAGAACGGGTCATGGTATCAAAATGGAACTTTTATGTCCGGCACTGGTAGATAGAGCGTGTTTTGTTTTCCTTCAAGTTTCTTTTGCATTTATGAAACGGAGGATCACATCGAAACGGAGGATCACATCAAAACGGAACTTTGACTATTATAATTGGTTTTTTTTTTCGTTGCATACAGTGCTGCCAATCTCTCACGGTTCAATTTCCTTCAGAAATATACAAAATACTCCTTGAATTTTCCTTAACTTAGAAATCACCCTTTTTTATATGAATGGTTTTTATATGCTGAACTTTACGTCCAAAAGGCTCGACAGGTGTGACGGCCTGAGAAGCTCGAAGAGCCGAAAAGTTCTAAAAGCCCTACAGATTCGTATGACCTGAAAGGCCCGAGAGGTCAGATAGGCCCGATAGACTCGAAGGGCCGAGAAATCCAAATTGCTCGACAGGCCTGACGGCCCGAGAAGCCCGAAACGCCGATAAGTCCTAAAGGCCCTACAACTCCCATGACCTGACAGGCCCAAGAGGTCAAACAGGCCCGATAGACCCGAAGGCTGGACAGGCCTGACGGCCGGAGAAGCCGGAAGGGCCGGGAAGTCCTAAAGGCCTTACAAACCCGTACGACCTGACAGGCCCGAGAGATTAGACAGGCCCGATAGATCCGAAGAGCGGAGACGTCCAAAAGGCTTAACAGACCTGACGACCCGAGAAACCCGAAAAGTGGAAAAGTTTTAACGGCCCTACAGACCCGTATGACCTGACAGGCCCGAGCGATCCACACGGCCAGAACTCTAAGATATCGAAATTTGTCTTAATTTGAATTCACAGTATGCAGAAATTTTAGTATAATAGCTTGAGACGTTTGTCAGTTTGTCATTTCTCTATTATTTTAAACTAATTTCATGAACAAATATCTGTTAACATGGTTATTAAGCATTTGCACACTTACCTAAGTATTTTATTTAATTTACAATTTACAAATTAAGTCGTGCGATCAAATACAACAAATCGGGCAGGCCCTTTTAAGTTGGTATAGGTGGCAAACAAATAAATTCTTATTGTGCTTGACAGTTATACATTTATAACCTATAATTTAAAACTGTCAAGTGTTTGACAGACAAACAATATTCAAATTAAAATTTTTATTTTTTATTTTTAAATAATAATAATTCACATTGATTTATGAAATTATAGATACGACAAATTAAAAAAGGTCAAGAGTATAATAATTTATAACCGAAATGTAAAACTGTCAAATAGTTATTTATGCAAGTGAGAAAAGTGTATCTTTTTTTCACGAGAAGAACAGTTTGCCGCACGAGCCGTAGGCGAGTGCGCAAATCCGCCGAGTGAAAAAAAGTAACTTTACTCACGAATTGCATACAAAACTTTTTTCACGTTCGTAATAAAAATCAAGAACTACCTACTTCAATAACAGCTTTCTGGACGCGTCACATCGATGCGTTCTAATTTCTGACAAATGCCAGTGTGCATCATAACAACGGCAGCCTCCTATGTGTTTAAATATTTTGCGTTAAAAAATGACACGTTACGATACTTTTTTTCACTCAAATGCGTGAAAAAATGAACCGTTATGGCAACAACAACAAACGCAGCCTTTATAAACGAAAACGAATGAAAAACGTTGCACTTTTTTTAACGAACGTGAAAAAAATACATTTGTTTACTATTTGTAAGGGTTAACTGTTATGGCCTCTTCGATTTTTGTATCTGATCGCAATTTTAATTTTGTATTTTCTCATGTTTTCTATCGCTTTTGTAACTTGTATTGATATTGTAACCCATATAAAATAACTGTCAAAGTGCAATAATAAAAAAACATTGGCTTGATCATGGCTAGCAAGATATCAAGGTATTCGTTTCTTTCAAGCAGTTCGTTATTCTGAACAAAATGTAATTAAATTTGGAAAGTAGCATCAACGCTATCAACTCATAAAGTTGACATTTTTTATAATCACATTATCTCAAAAGAGGTCAATTCAGATAATCAAACACGCAAACAAAATATTCTAGGAAGACAAAAAATGAAGATCATTACCCAAGTGCAATACTAAGAAAAACCATACAAATGTTACAACAGTGAAGATAGTTGACACTGAAATTACAACCGCGGGCTTTCCAAATGCAAATGCGACATTTTATTGGAAAGTTATGCCACGGCTTATGCAAGTTGCATCTTAATGCAATTCATAATTAATTCTGTGTTGTTTTGCAAAAACATTTTTTTTAATTTAATGCAAGAAGAAACAAGCAACAAGATTTCTTTTAAAAACTTAATTCTTTGCTAGACCTACTAAAACACGTACTAGTACATCTAATAAACTCAGCTATCAGAGATTAACTTGAGAAAGTAATAAAGACAGTCATTTCGTCCTTCATACTAATAAAAATAAAATGTTTATCTTTTCTCCGCTAAAACATTAACGAGACCAACAACGTGGCGTGTTATTAGAAGAAAAACCAACACAACTATAATTCAGCAAGATGTGGAAATCAATAGTAATTTCCGGAGTTACCGTTTAATAATAAAATAAAATAACAAATGGACAAATACGAAAAATTATTTAATATGGATAATTCAATAGAAAATAATATTTACCTGTATGAAAGACACTGCTATAGTTGCTGCGCTGTGTGTCCAAATAGATTCACCATCTAAGCAATATCTGGAAAGCAAAAGCAAAAAACGTAATAAAATTCGTTTTACAACTTAAATTATAATTTATAGAAATATTTCTTTCAATTTTATTTCATTTTGTTTCTTTCTCTACTTTCTTCGTTTTTTCTTAAATAATATCTCTTTACTTTATTTTATAGAGTCCATTAAAAAGTTGAGAATTTGTTCGATATTACCTTAGTGTTTACCAGACGAACTTCAAGTCTTTAAATATACCGACACGTTTAATGTTTAATAAATTCCATTATTTACATTTATTCCAAGAAATAAATTCTAGGGATAAAAAAAGAATTCTTAAAAAAGTTAAGTATTCATATTGTTGAATGTACGATGCTAAGAAGTAAGTTTGTCTTTAAATTATAATTTATAGGTATTTAAATTTTTTTATACAATTACATTTTATTCTATTTTAAAAATTCCTTCTTGAAATACCTCAAGCTTTTAGATGTTTCTTATAAAAACAGTAACATTAATAATCCTCGTGGCAACAATAATATTATGTGTGCATGCATGGCTTTGCTTGTAATAGACGTGCAAGTTCATTTCATTAGCATACTGAAATTTATTGGCGCCAAAGGTGCTGTTAGGAGTATAATATACAAAATGCCCCCAACAACTCTCATTATACGCAGAAAAAATTTTAAATACACCTCGCAAACTTTTTAAAATCGGTACATGACATTTTCGACACCTAGTAACTTATTTATTGGGATGCTGATGAGACGCGTAACACAGAAAGAAATTTTGTATAATAATTACTAATAATCAAAGAAGATGCAAGAATAAAAAGTTTACAACAACAATATACAAATCTAAACGAAAGAAAAAGTGCAGCCATATGTCAATAAATACCTTTACGCCTACTGTATAAAACCTCCTTATTGCTAAGTGAACGATGACTTATTAAATTTTTAAGATTTGATTACACCTATGATATATACGAATAGAATGTAAAATTTAATTAATTTGAAGAACAATGCAAAATTACAAAAACCAAAACTAACACGTAAGCATACTAATTTAAAAACTTCTTATATCGCAGGTGGTCATGTTTAACATAAGTATTTCTGGTTTGTTAAATTGAACATGGCTGTATAATTCCAATTCAAATAATTAGTTCCAACTAAATGTGATATCAAAGTATGTAACATAATATTAATTAAAATTTAAAAAAACAGATGTTAAAACAGACAATTTTCAGTAAACAAAAGAATGAATACTAAACTGTTTCTTGTTTCATTTTAATGCATCATTAACCATACTATCATCGTTCATTGAAATGAGCTACATCTAATTTAATACAATCGAGAAATTATTGATAAGGCGTCTTATACTTGATCTACCATAGACTTTTAATATATAGAATCTTTCAAATTAACTATGTAGTTAATAAATATTGTATCTCTTTACCATAGCATACTTGCTTTAATTTCGACATTTAAAGCACGGTAAATATTAACAAACTGAATTAGAATAAGATTGATTGTTTACAAAAGAAAAAGCTTTCAGGATATCAAATTAAATTAATGATACTATTCGTATCTTATGATAAAATTAAAGAAAATTGAATAGAATTAAGTAGAATTAACTTCATTTTACTCGATGCATCAAAAGATTTTCAAAAAGAGAATAGTTAATAGCATTGGTTAAATATCTGAGCAGCCAGCAACAGCTACTTGCAGTTTAGTTCTCAAGATTATTTTGAACTTTATTTAATTTATTTTTAGAAACAAGTTTAATTTTAGCCAAAGCATTAAAAGAGTTACAAAAACAAATCTTTGATAGTCTTGATCAAAGAATTGAGCAACCAGACTACGGTTATCTGCAACCTAGTTCTCAAAATTTTTATGGACTTTAATTTATTTACAGTAATAAGTTTCATTTTACTCGAAATATCAAAACACTGACAAAATAAAATTCTTGATAGCCTTGGTCGACGATATGAGCTGCCGGACGACAACTATTTGCAGCTTAGTACCCAAGATTCCTTTGAGCCTTAATTTATTTCTAGAAATAAGCTTCATTTTACTCGAAATATCAAAAGACTGACAAAATAATATTTCTGATAGTCTTGGTCGACGATATGAGCAGCCGGACGGCGATTATTTGCAACTTAGTTCTCAAGATTCCTTTGAGCTTTAATTTTTTCTAGGAATAAGTTTCCTTTTAACAGAAATATCAAAATATTTACAAGAGCAAGTTTCTGGTAGTCTTAGCCGACGATTTGAGCAGTCAGACTACGGATATTTGCCGCCTAGTTCTCATGATTCTTTCGAGCCCATTTTTATTTCTAGGTAAAAATTTCATTTTAATCGAAATATCAAAAGACTGACAAAATCAAAATTTTTAATAGTCTTGGCCAGCAATTTGAGCATCCGGACGACGGCTATGTGCAGCCTACTTCCTAAAGTTCCTTGAGCTTTATTTTTATTTCTAGGAATAAGTTTCATTTTGCCCGAATTATCAAGATATTTACAAGAGAAGATTTTTGGTTGTCTTAATCGACGATTTGAACTGCCATACTGCGGATATTTGCCGTCTAGTTCTAATAATTCCTTTGCGCTTTATTTTTATTTCTAGGAATGTTTCGTTTTATCCGAAACATCAAAATATTAACAAAATAAAATCTTTGATAGTCTTGGTCGACGGTTCGAACAGCCCAACAACGGCCATTAGCAGCCTAGTTCCCAAGATTCCTTTGAGCTTTAATTTATTTTTAGGAATAAGTTTCATTTTACTCGAAATATCAAGACTGACAAAATTAAATTTTTGATAGTCTTGGTCGTCGATTTGAGCAACCAGACAACGGTTACTTGCAGCCTAGCTTTCAAGACTCCTTTGAGCTTTAACTTGTTTCTAGGAATGAATTTCATTTTACTCAAAATATCACAAAATTGACAAACTAAAACTTTTGGTGTTACGCATAACGGCTATTTGGAGCTTAGTTCTCAATATTCGTTTGAGCTTTAATTCATTTCTAGGAATAGGTTTCATTTTACTCAAACTATTAGGAGATTGAGAAAAAAAGATCTCTGATAGCCTTGGATGACGATTTGTGCAGGCAAACAAATGACTATTTGCAGCCTGGCTCTCAAATTTCCTTCAAGTTTCCACTTATTTTTCGAAATAAGGTTCGTTTTGCTCGAAATATCAAACAATTTCCAAAAAAGGATTTGTCATAGCCACAGTACATATTTTTCGCTGCCACTCAACGGCTATTTGCAAAACTAATTCTCAAAATTCATTCGAGTTTTAATTTCTCTCTAGGGTACAAACAAAAAGAATTTCCGATAACCATAGTGGACGAGTTGAACAGTCACAATTCTCAAAATATTCCGAGTTTCAATCTCTTTCTAGGGATACATTTCACTTGACTCAAAACATCAGAAAATTTTCAAAACAAGAATTTATGATAACTATAGTGGACGATTTGAGCAGCTACACAACGGCTATTTGCAAAACGAATTCTCAAAATTCCTTAGCATTTTAAATTATTTCCAGAGATACATTTCACTTGACTCTAAATATCAAAACATTCCCAAAGAGAGAATTTTAGATACCCTTAACTACTGATTTAAGTAACCACACTCTTGCTATTTACAAACTTATTCTCAAGAGGATTTTTGAAACTTCGATCGTTTATACGAGTAGCAACCATGTACTGGTTGATTATCGCAGCTGAATTTTCAAAAGTTCTTTCAATTTTCAATTTTATTCTTTGAGTAAAATTTATGTCTATGCAAATACCTGAACATCTTTAGAAATTTTCGACATTTACAGAGATTTTAAAAATTCTTTCTAATGGTAAACTTCAGTCTGAAAGTATCGTAAAGTCAAATATAAAAGAAACGAGTAGGCTATATAATTAAATTAATATAAATAATGAAACAAATAAATGTTATTAGTACTTGAGAGCGTTCTACATTTATAACCTAAAATGTAAAACCGGCAAGTGATTGACAGAGAAAGACAGAAAACACTGAAATTAGAATTGTTTTGATTTTTTGTTTTTAAATAATAATTCAAATTGATTTATAATTACAGATAATAATGACAAATAGAAAAATCGAAACAATTTTAATTTAAATATTTGAGTATAATAATGATTTATAACCTAAATGTAGAAGTATCAAGTGTCAACAAAAATTCATTTGTTTACGTTAATTTGTTAACTGGCATGGCCTATCCGATTCTTCTTTATTTGATCATGTGGCGAATCTATATCGGCGAATGAAATATAAATTGAAATAGTCGAAATCTGTAATAGTTTTTGAAAATTTTGGTTTTTCTATTAGTTATTTACGAAATCCCTGAAGTCCTGGGTCGAGTATTTAGCAATTTTTCAAAGTTGAATTAAAGTTCCTAAAATCAACGCAAACTCTAGGATACCCATTTATGATATAAATACCTTCAAAACCATTCTAAAACTGTAGCGTATAAATAAATTTCACGGTAAACAAATAAATAAAATCTAAAAACACATCTTTTAATTCTAATTTAAATATTTCTCATTGCAATTCTAATTTCATTCAATTAAGCTGGATGATAATTAAATAAAAACGAGTTAAAAATAAAGTACCGTGATACTAACCTTGGGAAAATGAACGAATGACATTAACATTAATATACCCACAAAAAGAGAGTAATTCTAACATTTTTCTATCACGAACACGAACATACATACTACGTACGTATGTGCAGAAGTATTAAAGAAAAAAATTATGTATACCTATGTATACCTACTACACATACCACGCTCACATGCACATAAATGCTTTAAAAAATTATGTTAAATATGTTGTCACGTTAACAGAAACTAAAGGTGCGGTATATTCAACTGTTATATAAGTCTACTAGATAGATACTACACTCGCGTTTGTAATCAACTTTCAACATAATCAGATTTAAAATGTAATAATGATAATTATAATTATTATACTGTGGCTATTCTAAAAACGCGCGTCAGGCCTTGAGTGATATAACGAAAAATTACAGTTCTACCGTCTACAGCTAAGATTACATTTGGAATTCCTCCACTATTGATATATAGATAAAAAAATTAAGATACTACGAAAAGTGATAGTAGATTCTAGTTAGTGGCTTTGTTGAAGAGACAAAATAATTAAAAGATAAATTTATCGATTTATCTTACGATATCCACTTGAGCTTAAGAATGCCACTTTTACTACGACGTTAGAGATAAAGCCAATACGAAATTTCTAATTATTATATAATTTCGTGTCATACACCACCAACGTTTACTTCCTTCCTAAAATGTTCATCAGCCACTCCTAACAAATATCGACAAGTTAAAAATAACAATGGTGACTAATAAGGAGAGTTAACGAACGACGACACATAATGATACACACGGCGAAGCTACGGTTTTATTCGTAGCTAAATGTCGGTACATTTTGATGGTATAACACTGAAAAATCCGGGAGGTTAATACGCCAAACCCGGACGTTATTTTTCTAAACAGGTACTAACAGTGAAAAAGTGCACTGAACTCTCCTAGTAAATCCTGCATTCTTTCATAATTGACGTTCGTGTTTATGTTTTCGTCTTCTTCTTCTTTTTTTTTCTTCTCGTTTTCGTTCCTTTTTATTGCAATTCTGAAAAGTCTCAAATTTCTAAATAATCACCTGATCGCTAATTACTTCCAAATAGATCTTAATCGGCTTCATCTTTTTTTTCTATTTTTTTTCTGTTGGCATTACTCATCTTATAAACAGGATGACAACATTCATAACTGTATAGGGTGAGCAATGTTCTTGTAAGAATGCAGAATATTTAGACCATTATCCTTTTGTATCTATGATTATTGCGTCAAATTTTAAAAACTCAAAACAAGAATTCTCTTATTTGCTTTTAAATGGATTACGAAAACGATCCCAGTACGTATTTGTTCATAAAGAAGCCAAGAGAGAAATAACAAAATTGAAGCATATACACGACGTTCCACTAATATAGAGAACTCCTCATTAAGTGTCTTAAATCGTCTTATTTGCAATAATATGCTTCATCTTAGATCATCGGATAAGTCGCTCCATTAAAAAAAGGGATGAGTGCGTAATTTGTTAATTGCAATCACTTGATCTTACAAAAGCATAGTTTTTCTTGATACTTGCTTCCTGATAATTTCTTAAATTTTCGTGTACTAGAAAAGCCATTAAAAGATAAGTCCGTGAATTTACTCTCTTTCAAAGTTTTTCACACCATGAAACTGAGTTAATCGATATATCTTGATAAAGTAGTAAATAAATAAAACTTGTCCTTTTTACGTCAGTTTCAAATAGTCATCTTCCTGCTTTGTTATTAATTATTATGAAGATAAGACACTCTTTAATAAAATAATATTTGATAAGAAATAAAATATCACCCAATTTAGAAACTCAATCACATATTTCGAAATCAAATTGAAAAAATTAAATGTTACGAAATTTATATGAAAGATTACGAAAAGGTGCATGTATGTATTTATTCGGTCATAAACTCATAAAGAAGTTTAAGATTGATTATCTTAATACTTTCTATTATAACAAAAACCGATAAACTTTTTGATGTTTTGTTAAGCAAGGCTGCCTTGATTAACACTGAAAAAAAGTAATAAACACAAAGAAACGGGTAATAACGTTTTGCAATTGCAATTTTACTTTTTATCCTAATAGTGCACTATTACATTGCAAAAACGAGGCGTTATCTAAAAATACATTTACAAAACAAATAAATAAAAAAAGAGGAAAATTACAAGAATATGAAAGTGCTTTTT
Source organism: Ignelater luminosus (assembly GCA_011009095.1). Classification (NCBI taxonomy): domain Eukaryota; kingdom Metazoa; phylum Arthropoda; class Insecta; order Coleoptera; family Elateridae; genus Ignelater; species Ignelater luminosus. The sequence goes on from VTPC01090963.1 coordinate 90,737, forward strand.
ACAGAGTGTTTTTCATAGTAGGTACTTTGAAAGGATCAAGAAACTATAAAAGATACGAGGTTGTCTATTATGGAGATAAATTTGTTAGTGTTTTTGTTTCTTCAAAAATCCATGGTTGTACTAGATATCCGTTATTTGCAAAAATATAGCAAAATAAAAAGGAAAAAAAGATTTTTATCAAAATTTACACTTTTGCAAGATACAAACCTTATTTGCTAAGCTTTTCGGTATACAAGGATCTATACATTTACGTATAGTTTAGGTCATTACAAGTTCAAAATAAATAGTGACCATTTTGGTTATTCTCAATATAAATGGAGTTATGGACATGTTTAGTTGTATATTGAAAACTATCACAAATGCAATTTAACTTATCAAAATTGTTCAAAATGCCTTACCAAGTCTTGCCCAAAGAGTCGACAATGTTTCGTCGATTTAAATTTAACATGGCGTACGCGCTACACCAAGCCGCATGCGCGGTTAGCACGCAGAGTAGTTTAAATCGACGAAATCTTATCGACGAGGTTTTTTGGCACAAGACTCAGTTGTATAACTTTGTTGGTATTATTTTGGTTGTTACCCAGTTACAGTCTATTGTAATTTCTATACTCGCCAGTTCAAAAACAGCAGGTTATGAAAAATATTGTTTTTGTAACAAAAGCTGAACAAAAGAACAACAAATGAACAAGATTCTTACTATAAAAACAAAGAGAGATCCTAAATCAGGCCCAATGCATCACATCACTTTACAACTTTTGAGCAATTTCTATCCATTTTCTCATGCCTCGTGCTTTCCACCAATCGTAAGTATTTGCTTTTTTCATTTATTTCAATGGTTAGACACCTTAATCTGTGTGCTCTGTTTACTTGCGAGATCTTCGGTTTCTTGTACATGGTAGCCCAGATTGGAGGTAAATAGAGGGGATCTCAGAAACTAGAAGAACTAGAGAAAACTGAATCTTGATCAACTCCATCCTGCTAAGTTCATTGGTACAATTCGAATTTACATATCTTCTTTTGTTTCTGGATTATAGGTGACAACTGATTTTTTCACATTTCGTCTTCGCTGTTTGAAAGAATGGAGAAAAATTGTTCGGGAAGTTTTTATATGGTTTGAGGTCTAGAATATGTTGTTTCCTCAATTTTCAGAATATATATATATATATATATGTAATTTGTTATATTTATTCTGGATAATAACAAAGCTATAATAATAGTAATGTAACTTGCGTAATATAGGAAGCCATGATTTTGAGAAGAACCAAAAATCGGCTAATTAATAACATTTTTGTTAAGGTGTTCAACCATTATTTGTTCAGATTTTTAGTTAACAAGCTTTCTAATAAAGGAACCTCTATCTAGTTTTAGCTAGATGGGGCACGGGTACTCCCAGTAACTTTTTGTCAAGGAACTTACTAAGACATAGCTTTACAGGCAAGTGAATCTGAACTCAATAAACTAAATAAATTAAACCTCAAGATCGTCAGACATCATCCCTGTTAAACCAATTCTGGAAAAATGTTCTGTTATTCAATCAACTAAGGTCAATGCATATCCTTGTGTGAACCGTGTATTGCATACGTACACTGGAACTTGAAAATTTTTGTGAGCTTTCATCTTCTTTTGTAATCAAACTTTAATAAACAGTATATTCAATATGCCTGACGAAAACAACAAGCTATTCTTTTGGTTTCGCTCAAAATCATGACATATTAGATTATGCAAACTACATATTGTTATATCTTCGTTATTATTTAAAATAAATAGAACAAACTATATATTCTAAAAAGTGAGAAGACAGCAAATTCAGATACGTCAAGACCTACTATGATTGCCTTTTAGAAAAATTACCTTTTTTTGTTATAACTCGAAAACATTTGAACAAAACAAAAATTCAGAATGGATAGTTCATTCTAGACCTCAAATCATACAAAAAGTTCCAGAACAATGTTTTTCAATTTTCAACGAACTCCGAAGGAGTCGTTACTAAATTTGCAAAGTCTGTCTGTCTCTCTGTATGTACGTCTGTCCGCATTTTTTGTCAGATTTTGAAATTTTGACTTGGATTCTACATCAAAAGCTAAAGACCACGTGGTATCTTCGTTTTTGATAACTCTTCAGGAACATGGTCAAAATGGCTGCCAAAATTTGAAAAAAGTAACAAAACAGGAGTTCGTAGTGGTTATGCTATGCATTCTCAGATGTTTTTAAATAATAAAGATACAGCCACTACACAAAATTTGAAAAAATCAGATTTTGTCTATAATTAAAATACAAAAAAAAATTATGCAAATTCTGATTGCACCAATAAACTCAGCAGGGAAAATAGATCAGAAACGTGATATCAGTTTCTTTCTAGCTCTTCTGGTTTTTGAGCTACCCTACATTTACTTCGAATTTGAGCCACCCTGTACAATCCCATCTTTGTTTCTTTTCCAATTTCTATTTTTTCAAGTTTTACATCCATATAATACCGCTGGTCGACTTTATTGTTTCGTGTATTCTTAATTTGCTTGCACTTGATAAATGTTTTGATTTCAGCATTTCTGCGAAGACTCCTACAGCGCTGCACTCTTTTGCCATCCTCTTATTTATTTTAATTCTGTCAATGCTATTTGCTTTAACAATTGTTGTTTTTTATTTTTACTAAATCTTCTTTCGATGGTTCTTCGATTAAAACGTTTATTTGGTTTTGCGTGTTATTTTTCTGGTTGTCTGCTTTCTACTTTCCAAACCATCGTGCCTATTGGTCTAGCTTTCCTGTTCCGTCCTGTACTAGTTCTCCTTCTTTATCTCCGTAGTATTGTGTGGTTCCACTATATGGCTACTACAAAATACTCTTCCAGTGCCTATAACTTCTTCTCCATGTGTTGTCTCTTCTTTCTCCGGCATACTTGTTTCGCTCTTCTTTCCACGTTGCTTAGCATATTCATTTTTACACTCTTCCATTTGCATTCATTATTACCGAACTAATCTGTCCCATTTGTTTCCTGCAGTTTCCAACATCATTTCTCCATTATTCTCAATAAGTAAGTAAACACACTCGCTAGCAAAATTAGAAAAATACACAAAATAGATTTTTTTTATCATCTCGTTGGTTTTTATTTGTTTTCATCATTATTTTTGTTTGTATTTTGTCCAAACGCTAAATTAAAACAGAAAAACGTCATTTGAATAAATTCTTGGAATATATTTAATGATTTACTTCCTCCATACGTCTGCCCATACTTCGAATGGCTTCCTAGAGCAGGTTGTTCCATTCTTCGATTAATGCATCTGCAAGCTCTCGTGTGTTTTAGACAGCAGATGTTCTTGATTTTATGCATATCCATACATGTTCTATTGGGTTCGTATAGGAGGAGCGGGTTAGTCAATCCATAGTGTTTATATTGACTTGCGTGTGCACGGGCGTTGTGCATTAACAGAAAATTCTCGCCTATGAATGGGGGAAACGTCACTACATTTTCTTCCAAGATCTCTGTTATATAACGTGCAGATATTAAAGAACCTCTCTCCGCACGAGCGCCCACAACATATACCACCGCAAATCATTACAGATCCTCCTTGAAATAAAACTGAAGGAGCAATATTATTAAACTCTGAATATCGCTTTCCGGTCGCCTCAATACTCTATCCATTTGCGCAGAAATGGCTTTCATTGGTAAACAACACCTTATTCCACTACTCCAAATTCCAGATTTGATGTTCACATGCAAAAGCCAAGTTTGCTCTTCGATAACATATCTCCAGTTTGGGACCCTTGATCCTAAATCAATATCATCAAGTCTACTTACAGTACGCTTATTAACCCCTTATCTGACGCATTGCCTCCAACAAATTTCTTGTCTGAACAGTAGCTGTACAACGATTTCTTACAGTTAGTAACACTATAAATCGGTCGTAAATGGCTCGTTTCGTTCCTTGATCTCGTCTGCGTATGAAGATCCAGTCTGACTGAATCTCTTTACATTGCCCCGAACGATAGATACGGAAACCCTGAAGATCTTGGGGACCGATCTGTACGTTTGACCCTTTCAATCATTGTAACCGTTCTAGCGACATCACTCATTTCAAATACAAAATATTGAAGGTCTCAGTTACAGCAATTATACAATTATAATACTAACAACTTAAACTCAACAAGATATCCAATAAAATACATATAAAGCACTAGTAAATAATTAAATATGACAACAAATTTGATTTCTTTTGTGCAACCGACCCTAAAAGTGGCATAAAAGGATTCCAAATGATAGATGCATATTCCAGTTTAGAACTCACAAAGAGTTAAAGTTAAATATCTACTGTTAGAGATGGAAGCAGAGTTTACAATTTGATCATAATGAATGTTAAATTTCACGGAAGAATCAGCAGAAACAGCAAAATCTGTAAATTTGTTGACTCTCTTACATCCTCCCCATCCACAACGTGCTTATATTTAAAGCTGAATTGTTTACGTGATAAAGTCATAAATAACACTTTTCAATATTGAAGTGTAGCTAGTTTTCAACGAAATTGTTGTATATTTCACCTAAGACCATTCTGTAACAAGTCACAGTCAAGAGGTTAGTCTTTACCAGAATACTATTTGATTCTTTGTAAGTTCGTCTAGAGAGATCTGTTAAATAAGTTGTTTCTCCATAATATTTCCTACATCTTCATAAGATTTATTTTTAATTTCAGAGTCTTTCTCTTGCGTCAGAGCACGTATGTTTAGTTTAGTTCTTAACTTGTATATTCTATCCAAAACTGCCTCAAAATCGATGCATCTTCTCGTGTCCCATCGTTGTATACCCTACCGTGCTCTTCGATATGTTTCTACATAGAGCTTTTCCTCCCCTTTTCTTCCGTCCTTCCATTGGTTAGTGTTTCCTCATTATTTATTTCTGTTTTCTTAAATTTACTCCTGCCAACCATAACCACATCCACGTTGCTAGCCAAAGCTGTCTCCATCGTGTGTCTCTTTTCTATGCATGTTAGTTTCTTAATAAGTGTCCATCTTGCCTGACCAAATCTTTGTTCTCTTTTGTTTATTATTAATTTTTGATGCTTTACTTTTACATTTTTCCCTCGTGCTCATTCTTTCTGAACCCTTTTTCTCGGTTTATGAATAATTGTTGTACCGTTATCGATATAAATTCTGTTAGTGCATCTTTTCGTATTCGCTCTTATTTACACATTTGATACCATCAAATTTTTGAACATTATGTTACTATTGTTTCGAATTTAACAATTGTTTAACTGTTCTAAGGACCAAGCTCAGATTCTAATCGGGGTCTAATCTACTAAAGTATTTATAATAATGCAGTTTAGACGTTATTTTCAACATTAATCATCAAAGACTTACCCAATTAATTTTTCAAAAATCTACTCCTATTTACACTAATTAATCTATAAGTTATTTTAAACACGTATGTCAACAAAAAGAAATTTTGAAACTTTGTTCTGCTTATGCACTCGCTTGAAGTACAGCTATCGATCTTGTACACTGACTTGTTGTTGAGAGTTAACCTGTGTACACAACTGATAACCGTACTTCAAGCGGTTATGGAAGTAGTGTGTTTTCTAGGACACCTTGTATGTGAAAGGTCAGAATGGCTGCTGTTCTTGTAAACATAAGCAACTAGCGTACTTAATACAAGTTAAGAAAATTAAAAATAAACTTATGTCGTTTCTGAGACAATTGATTTATTGATTCAATTGATTTTGTGTGTGATTTGTGGTTAGGGTGATTAAGTTAAACGTCTACTTTCCAAATGGAAATTTAAAATTTTATGCCCAACTACTAGAAGTTTTGTAAGACGTCGTGTCGTATAACCAATTCATTGGTTGCTATGAACTTGTCGAATGATAACATTTAAGTTTCCTTACCAACGCAACACAAAATCCTATAAAAAGAAAGTACTGGTAATTAGAGAGGCTTAAACCTAGCAACAGGCCTTCATTTCACATTTCACTCACTTTTCACTGTTCCCTCATCCACATCTACAACTGCCTACTATTCTTATCTCTGTTTTCTTCCCGAATCTACCTGACTCCCGTAAGAAAGTGAGGATATCAAGAGTACTCAACTCGACCTCCTTGCTACGATAAAGACCTATAAAACAGTGTGTTCATTTTAAAACGATCCCTTCTTAATATTGAAAATATCAAAATAAGAAAAACGCGTTAATTTATTTATGGAAGAGATATCAGATTCATAACTTATTCATAGAGGTCGCTGTGTTCGCTCTCGCATACATAACCTCAGAATCTTAAACGGCATCGCATCACCTACAATACGTTGTTGGAAAGTGAATAACAAACGAAATCTTTAGGTAAAAACAGCATTCTAATCGGCTTACTTAGTTGAAAGTTACAGCACAAAACATTTAATTTTAGTTTAGAATTTAAATCGCATTTACTTACTTTTGTTGTTATAGTGACATATTTTTGTTTTGCCATTTAAATGGTTTCAGTGATAATTCTGAGTGAAAAGTAAGTGCTGCCACACCTGTTTAGAGTTGAATAGTGTGAGCTAAGCTGCTAATGTGAGTTATTAGATTAGATGCTTCCCATTTTCTGTTGTTCCTTTTTTATTGTTTTAACTTACTACTAACAGTTCAATTTAAATTATTCAATTAAAAATGTTTAGGTTTATCTGTTTCATATCCAAAATAATAACCAAAATAATTATAATGCCTATTTATTTATAGCTGGCGCGATTTAAACCCATCGCCCATTATGTTGTAACTTTCGATCAAGTGGGCCGATTTGAGTGTTGCTTTTACCAAAAGATTGTTATTGTTATTTTCTTTTTAACGATGCATCACAAGAGGTCGTCAGCCACTCAAAACTTTTAAAATTATATGTGCGAAAGCGAACACAGCGACCTCTATGAATAAGTTATAAATTTAATCTCCATTAAATTGACGTGTTTTTTCTTATTTAGATATCTCCTTTTTTTACGAGATATTAAGAGTTGCTCGTTTTAAAATGAACACACTGAAAGATCTTAAACCTCAGTCTCTCGCTCATTACCTTCAGATTTTCCCAGAAGATGTTTCATCTGGTGTAACCAACAGGTGTCTTTTTAGAGTGCATTGGGCTGTGAAAACCCCAATTAAAAAACGCCCTTCCACTCTTGCCCATTAGCCACTTCAGCTTCGGCAAGTTAAAGACAGTTATATGGCCTTTCACTCGACGACAGCCATTGCTTCTTAACCTTTTGAGTCTCGTAAGCCCACGCGATCGGTTTCCTTAATTTTCCTAAATGGGGTCTGGTCCCAAGCAAGCTTCTTTGTTTCCAAGTCTGGCGAATTCGTCCGCTTTTTTATTGTCACGGATTCCGCTACACCTAGCAACCCGGGCAAATTTAGCTTGTTTTGTCGCGGCAAGCATTTACAAAGCAACTGTACATTACTGGATAGGAGAATTTCTTGTTCTGGCTGCTCAGACCGTTTTATGAAAAAACTATGCCAGATGAGAATCCCTGGATTGTGGAATAAAAGATACCAAGCTAAGTTTTGTTGTCGTGGATGCAATTACGAAAGTGGTTTGCAGCAACTGTATTCAAGAAAATTAAAGCTAAGCAACGATGGAAATACTGGGCCTCAAAAAGAACATCCACAGGCATCACAAGAGACAACAATTAAATAAAAGAAAAATGCACATGACAATTTCATTTTGGTAAGTCCACACGTGCAAATCAGCTGCTAGCTATCACAGAAAACGTTTCATTCATTACCCTAACAAATTTCCCAACTTCGCACAAGAAGAAAAGATTGTTGATGTGAATCTCATGGTATTCAATGTTTAAATTCGAATTTACATAACTGGTAACTCTATCAAGGGTCATTAAGTATAGTTCACAAGATTCCGCGCCTCGTATCTAACTTGTCGACGGGAAAAATAAAAAATGACTCCTCAGCTAGACTTGTTTTAACAGAAATGTTAAAGATCTCAGATAAAATACTTTGTTTAAGGTGGTAGTTGTGAAACCTGTTTTGGGGTTAATTTCCTTATTAATTCTGTTCAGTGATTTAAATTTTTTTAATTGAGAAGCTTTTTCTGGTTGGTTTTGCGATTACGTTGAAATTCCTCGATTTTTTAACTGTTTACTTTGCCACGGTTCTTGTACTTTCATTCTCGTTTCGAATCTTGATCTCTTTCGGCTGTACCATTTTGAAAAATTTAAACATTTAATTAAAATTCATAGTTAGTTACGCCAATGATAATAATATCATTACAGTTCAAAATCTCGTAATACCTTGGATCGTTGGAAAAATTCTTCGACCTAGTAGGTTTATCTTAAAATCATTTTTCTTTGAAATGTTGGTATTATGTTCGTATTATTTTAGGTTAAATGTTGTTTTTGGAGCTCTCGAACTTCTACAAATAATGAAATAAGTTTCACAAGAGCTACAACATCTGATAAAAAAGCTAGAGTCGTCAGCACCTCTAATTAACTATAGTACTGTTCTAATTTCTCAGGTTGGTTTTAATTATTCGTATTTTCATTAGATCCTAGTTATTATGTTATCAGGCCCTTCCATTTTATGTGTGCTTTTTTTGGTATGAAAGGTTTTTGTTCAGATAAACACAGTCTGATGATTTTCTGTCAAGCTTTTGTAAAGGACAGATTTTTCTAAACTAGAATTAGTTAATCAAAAATGAAAAATTTGATAATTTGGATGCATTCCTGTCATGCCACATGGTGACAAGATAGCAGATGGTCTTTAAGAATCATCTTAAATTAGCTTAAGCATCTTAGATTATCTTAGTCGTCAGTCTTGTATACCCAATGTATTTTTTAGTCCATTTGAAATTTAAAACCCAAGTTGTGACAGTAAGTTCCTGGTAGGTTTGCTTATAGAAGTAAATGCAGTAACAATTAACGAACACTTAAAAACGAACTAATTTATCTAACTTCGCAAGGTCTGTGCTTATGTTAATTATAAGATTATGTTATTATAAAAATTGGTTTTCTGTGACCAAGGGATCAGAGGCTTCTCAGAAGCCCCTTCATTTCCCCCATGTTCCTAGATGCTTGACTAACGGGCACGGTTTGTTAGAAATCTATCAGACTTAATTAAAGTTAATTATTGTAGAGCATAGATCTCACGATTTATATCTTGAGGAGTAAGAGACTGGCGTTCGTTAAGATATTGTTTTATTTTTATTTCTCGAATCCTCAACAATTAACAGATCCCACAACACAATCAACGAGTTAGCCGTGGGTTATGCGAGCTGTTGGAGTATAATACAGTATGTAACTCCTTGCTTACGACTCAAGGCCGCCGACGGATATAGTTGGGACTAATTAATTATCTTCTTTCCTTAATACCTAGCATTAGGTTATTAGCTAAGTGGTGAAGCAAGGAAATAAATTAGTCGAGTAAGTCAACTCCAGATTCCTTTCCGATTCTCTGACGTTAAGAATGATAAAACTAGAACTGTAAATATTTTTATAAACATCTCATTATTTTTACAAAAAACATTACAACATAAATAGTTGACTGTACAATAGTATTAAATGCTTTTTCAGGTTTTCAATGATATCGATTATGCTTTCACTTTAAAGAAATAATGATAAAAATGTCATAATACAGTTGTATGCACCTTTCAAATCTAAAACGCTGCTATTTAAAAATGAAAAGTTTAGCAAAAACCCGTTAAACGATAAATGAATTTCATTAAAAACTTAATAGTTTACTGTTATATCCATTTAATAGTACAGTCGAAAATTAATAAATGTCGTTATGGAGAAGAAAGTTCCCAAAATTAGCCTTAAAATCTTCAATTTTAATATTCAAATTCAAAGATAAAAAATTCAGGAAGACTTGATTTCAACACAAGAGAGTGATTTAAAGATAAATTATATTGAAGCAGGTGTTTTTTTTAAAGCTACAAGATCATTAGTGTGCGCCACTGCTTCATTGTATAAAACATCATTATATGCGAAGTCGCTGCTTCCCCTGGCTCTCAAAAGTTGATTTTGCCAATGCACTTCTGATGTCATTGAACTTGGATATTTTAGCAATTGGAATTTTAATGAATTGACGAAGCGACAAAAACTCGAAAAGCGTCATGTCATATCATTAGATACACACGATTGCGCTTTTTATACAAGAGGGGCATAAAATTTTGCAACAGCAGCAGCAGAAGCAGTAACAGCAAAACAGAAAATTATTAAAAATCTTCCGTAGTAATACTAAATAGAATAAAAAAGCGTTCGTAATTGGATCCCAGAAGACGGGCAATAATAAAAGCTATAAAGCATCTGCTAGGTAGGTAGCCTTGGCGATAAACAAAAGGGAGTTAAGTGAGCGTCATGAACGATGCTCTCCTGTCGCATACCTAACCTAATCAATAGTTGAATCTGCAACATTAAATGTCGCGTTGAGACCTTTTAAAGTCTGCCCTATTCTTCGCGGCGAACGTGATGATTTTTACACGTCATCGAACCTCTTTATCTTTTGTTTTATTAAATTAGCCTTCCGGCAATGAAGAGAGCGCGCTGTTGTTTTATTATTATTATTATATGTCGCCCTCGAGGACGCTGTTACACGCTTGTTATTATTATTGCATTATAAGTAAACGTAATATCGGAGGTAGCCGTGCTTGTAACTGACCTAATTTTCCCTCTTTCTCTGTCTCTCCTACTCTGAAACTAAAAACGAAAATACCTGCGACAGTCAAAGAGCTCTTAGCCAAGCTCACCGCGAGCTAATCCATCATTTTGCTCTGACAAAAGCGTTTATGCAATTTGCTAGTTGCAATACTTTTGCCTATTGTAATATCGTTCGTTAAGGTCATGAAATAATGTCGTGAAACCTAAGATATAATAATATTTCGTGGGGTTAGGCTTGGTGACTGACATTGGTTGGAATTTTATTACAACCCAATCAGGAATTTACAAGGTGACTAAAAGAAATTAGATTTTAAGTCGAGATAAACCGGATGACTAATAAATAATAACGCGATGGCAAGGGTAAGCGCACTAGATGGAATTTTGAATTTGCAATACTTCAGGGTATTAGTGTAACCGCTCTCAAAAGTGTTTTATTCATACTAATAAGTCAACATGTAGTATACGATTAACCATAGCATTTAACACCGGTTTTAAAAGATGTAATTAATGACTTTCAGGGTTGAGTTGGTTGTACTTTTAGAAATTGCACAATACGTCTTAAAAGATATACAAGGGAAAGTAAGAGTGTACAAGAAAAGGTAAAGATATTCACCTTTGGACGAAGCACACCAGACCAGACGACGGTTAATTTGGATACAGTGCATTAAATCGGATCTCACTGTAAAAAAAATAAATTTTTTTAGTTATAAAGTTAGTGTTGTTGGTTTTACATAATCTAACACAAGATGCCAAACTGTTTGTTAATAATTATCAATTAAACCATTTAAATTATCTCGACTTTGTAAGGAATAAAAATATTTTGCAGGCTATAAATCTAACAACAGACACGGTAGCCAACTACGCCAACCTCAAACAACTATGCAGCAGTAATATTTGTTTAAATCCGAAAGACCGTCAACAATGTATGGAAAACACAACAGTTAAACTTATCCCATAAACTGGTATCCATGCTCAGAGCTGCCTAGAAAATCGCCGAATACATATTATTACTACAAATCACTTAGCAAAGTAGTCTCTAAGGGGTGTCCACAAGCCTTAATCCTGGGCCCCATCCTATGGAACCTATGATGATAAAGAACAGATTCCTGGCAAACAAACCAGTGGCTCATAGTACAAGGATTGCATACGCCGATGATGTAACCATCTTAGTGGAGGCGCAGTCAAGAAAGGAGCTTGAAAGAAAAGGTCAAGAAGCAACAAGAGAAATAGAGAAATGGAATATGCGAACATAAGCCATAAAACAGAACTGGGGTTCTCTGAGCTCCGTCTAAACAATATACGAATGTGCAGTGATACCCATACTGCACTACGGCATCGAGGTCTGGAATCACCCTTGTCCCACGAGCCCTTAATAAGAAACACCTCCGAAACATTTATGGAATAGGACAATCACTGTACAAACTGGTAGTGTCTAGAATCTCCCAATGTAACATTTCTCGGTTTTAGTACTTAAGTACTCCAGTCGTGTCTTGTTGTCGCCAAAAAAAAGTTCTAACTTTTGGACTTGAAGTTAACTGGGATGTTCATAATACAATAGGCGAGTTCAGGGGACCTCAGCAAATCTTAACGGTTGAATTGCTGACAATACAGAGCCTTGAATGTTTCCGCTTCCTAAGCTGAGTCAACCGCTGAGTTCGCTGAGTTCGCTGAGTGTCCCTGAACGCGCCCAGTTTTTAAGGTAATTAATTCGAGTGTTCAAATAAAAATAAATTCTGTCGTCAAAATTAGACAGATCAATAGGAAACAGTCATCAACCAAAAGATGGCCTGAGATTTCGTCGAAAAAACAAGTGTTCAGTTGCAACCAGCATTGCCAGAGATGGCTATAAATCTCCAAATCTGAAGATTTCTAACATTTATGATTGTTTCTGGCGATATGTTTTACTGTTGTGGCAACAGTGTTATCACTCGATGATCACACTCAAACTAGATTTTTAAATTTCTAATAGAGGTCGCGACGATCTTGTTTTCCGCCAATACAGAAAATACTAGGTGCGTTCAGATAGTTTCCACTCAGTTTCGTTCGATGAAAACGAATCGCTCGATATTGCGTCGTTTCAATCGGTAGCGTACAAAAATCCTATTAGATTCTTTCCCTGACTTTTCCAAGTTGACTCTATTTGCTAGGCGAGGCCGAACTCTGATTGGAACTAAAAGATTAGCAAATTACCGCCATTTATAGGAGCGACAAGTTTCTCAAGTTGCTAGTGGAGGGACATATTCATAAAATAGATGCGCTAGAATTGTGCGAAACTCTAAAGAGATCCCATTTCAAAGAACAACGTCCAGCCTCAAAACAAAGAGTGTAGAAAGTGTAATGCGAGCAACAACACTGATATGCTGGCAACATATTTACGATGCGCACGGAAAGGCGCATGCATGCCGGCCATTTTTAGACGATGCTTCGCAGTCGCATTTTATCACATCAGAACTACAGAGTAAGTTAAGGATGAAAACATATCCAGTCAATATTGTTGTGCAGGGGATAACGCAATTGACAAAAACAGTTACCGCACATTAAGATCAAAGCGCATGTTATTCATAAACCAAACTTGCAAGTATTTATCCACGTCACTCGTTAACACGACTGCTTTAAGTTTGCCGAGAAATCTTCTTTTAACCGATCGCGAATTTTATAAACCTGATAAAGTTGACTTACTCATTGGCACTCAACTTTTCAGGACGTTATTAGCAAATGGCCAAATCAAATTAAACAATGGCAAAATACTCAGTTCGGCTGGAATTTAGCAGAGCCAATTGATCCGACCCACAATAATCCAAGTCAACTCTCGCAAAGCCTTACTTTTCATTAATAAAATTAATTGAAACCGAACTCTCCCTATGAATGCTTACGCACATGTTGTTTGAAGAGGTTATTCCCCTAGCCCACATGACCAATGCCCGTAATAACCGACAATGCGATGATAAGAAATTTTGAGTACAGAAATAGAGGATTGTTTACCAAAAACAAATTCCTCCCAAGCAGAATGGCTTAACAGAAAGAAAGAACAAGTCACTTAAAGAAAACTGCTTATTCTTTGATGACAATTTAGATAATAATTTTAGGCAGAAGAATATCATAAAAATATAGATCTATTGCATCGAGTTTGAATGGAACAAATTCCAAAAGCTCAACTAAGTAGCAAAACAAATCAAAGAAAGTGCTTTTAGTGGACTGCTGCAAAACTATAAAAAAACATCATGGATTTGATCCAGATAATAATGCAGTTAGCATCCAACAATAAATGACAAACTAACAGCATCCGCTTTGTGGTGCACCTAATACGAACTAGCAACACTTCAATATTGTTTCGACTTGACAAGCCATCATCAACTTCATCCAAATTTATATCAAGACCTAACATCAATATTCTTGCCCTCGAACCAAACGTACGATACATCAAAAGATCTTTTACTAAATGCATTCGATGCAGTCAACTCTAGATAAACTTCGACTTTCGAGTCTTCTAATTACCCAAGTTACCAATACTTTTAGAGCAACTGCAAACCTTACAATTAGCAAACGTCATGTGTAATAATTCAATTTGCATGTTACATATACAGTGTGTTCACATTTCGATGCTCACTATTGGGATCTCGGAAATTGTAAGAGATACAAAGTCGGTTAAATTAGAAAAGATTTGGCTATTTTGGAGATCAGTTAACTTATGCTTTCGTTTTTTCAAAAAAGTTCACGGATTACTAGATATTTGTTAAAAAAAAATTATCTTAGTTTTTTTAAGTGAAATATCTCAAGAACGAGCAAAGATAGAAAAGAACAGCAAAGAGGGTGTTTTAGAGAACTTACTCCGAAACAAAAAAATTATTTTCGCAATTGTCTTTTGTTTTACTTCGGCGGTGAAACATAAATCCAATTTTTTTCGAATGGAACGCCTACTTGATTTCCATACTACTGAACTACACGCTTTAAATACTTTTCAGTGATACGGGTTTGACATAGCTATTCTTTTATTTTACCGAGTTATGAGGTGAAAATCATCTAACACACAAAGCCGTGGAGTTTTATCAAAGAAATTTATTTGTTATGCAAAAATTGCTAAAACAAAATAAATACGCTATTATGAGGCATTAGCTGCTTATTTAATGCTATCTGTGAATGCTCAGTAAAGTATCTTAAAAGCGTCTTTTGTTTTGTTTTAGCAATTGTTACATAACAAATGTAATTTATCTGACAAAAATCAATGATTTTCATATGTTTAAAGCCATGGTACACTAAGTGGGAAATGCTTTTTATTAAAAAAAAAAAATTATAATTTCGTTTTTAGCAAATATCTAGTAAGCCGTGAACTTATTTGAAAAAACAAAAGCATAAGTAAACTGATCTCCAAAATAGCCAAATCTTTTCTAATTTAACCGACTTTGTATCTCTTACAATTTTCGAGATCTCGATGGTGAGCATCGAAATGTGGACACACTGTATAGTGAAACATTAGAAGTAATTGATTTTGTAAATTTTACATTTTTATATGAAGCTATGATGTATTCAAATTCTACACTAGTGAAAAGTCTTTGACAGTGACGAAACAAAAGTTATCTATCAAAATGGAATTTCACACTGGTGAAAAGTCTTTTTAGCAGTGGTGATATTGTGAAAATGACGACAGGGTAAAGATAAGCAGAGAAATCTACTTAGTGAACTATACACCTAATTAACGATTGCTTACGTCTGCTCACTAAATTATAAAAAAAAAACAAATTATAAATTCTTTTTTTAAACACACTTAACAATAAACCTCTTGTTGTTAAAACTTAATACTTTTAATTATTGATTCAACTTTTAAAAAAAGGTGTATGTGGGACGAATGCTATTTTCACTAATGAGATAATAAATGTCAGAATAATACAAGAAGGTCACATAGTAGTATTAAACAATGAAGATACATCTACTATAGAATTTAGACAAAAACAGTACCCACCTTTACAATATACTCAAGTCCGATTAGTTTATTTCTAAACATATTTGAAGTTTTCTCCCCATTATACTACAATAAACAAATAGAAATCTATTATAAGTGTAGAATACAATAATCGTTATTGTACAAGATAATGATTAATTACGATCTTTATAATCATTGTTTAATTATTCGTGGGTTCCAGACAATCGGAAATAATTAAGTTGGCTCATTAAAATGCCACAAAATTACAGTTTTAAATAAACTTAGGACGACGTGGGCAAGACTATCAAAAGGAAAAAAATAAAAATGCGTAAGACGATTTTAAAAAGCGTAAACTTACATTTACACCTTGCATGAAATGTTTATCGGATCTCTTAAAAGTCTACGCGCAGAAAATGTACACAACCTTTGACTATTAAAGTTTTATAGGAACTCTAAAAATTTTTGTTATCTCTTTTTCTCCTGCGCGCTTCAGGTTTAATTTTGCGAGTTAATTACGATAATAAATCTAGAACAATTTCACGGAGAGCACTTCCGCTTTCTACTAAAAAGGACAACAACTGCTTTATGGAAAGGTCGAAGTTCTCCTTATTAGAACATTTCACAATAATTGATTATTGTGTGTACTAGGAAAAGTTTATCATCATGATACTATTTCAGGCAGGGGTAGGCAGAAACAAAACACAAGCGACTTGGATCCGTTCCCGTGCGCTTTCGTGCCGTATGATTAAAAGCTGTCTCGCCACACCCTACTAATTAATGTTGACTGTGTCTGTTGTTCGATATTATGTAGTATATAATCTAACCCTGAGTGGACAATTTAGATTTTTCTTTTACAGCACACATATAAAAGACATTTTAATGCAAATATACCGCTTTAAGATGAGAAAATTTCTTACAACTAGAAAATTATCTCCTTGGTATAACATTAATTTATTAAAGTCGCATTAAATCAAATTAAGTCAATTAGTTTTACGAGCTGATTGTAGTAATACAACTATCTTTTGTAGTGAGATATTTCTATAACTTTCTTAACCTAAACGACAAGACGCTTACTTTCGTTTTTTTCTTTTATGTCATAACTATTGCATTTATCTTGTTATTATGTTCCTTTTCTGGTAATGTGATGCATTACTATCTTCAAATTCAAAAAAGGAGAGGGACATTGGCTGGACATGGATTCATGGAGCTAGTTCTGGAATGGAAACAGAGATTCCACAGAGTCGAGGAACAAGTTCTGAAGTGCACAAAATTACTCTTCTTCCTTACGCAGTTAAATAAAGGCAGCAACCAAAGCAATTTTCATTGTCCAAAATTAACAATCAGTCGTGGAAATAACACGACTCGAAAAAGAAGTTCTGGAATTCTCAGAATACTTTTCTTTTTTTGGGCTAAAAAAAGAAAATAGAACAATCTTCAAGATCCAAAATTAACAATCAGACATGAGAATGGCGTAGACTAGCGGAGCAAGTTCTGAAATTCTTAGAATATCTTTCCTTCTCTAAATAAAGACAGAAACATTTAGAAATTAACAATCGGAGGTGAGAATGACATAGACCCGAAAAGCAGGTTCTAAAATTCTAAGAATACTTTTAATTCTCCTTGCGATTAAATAAAGACAGTAAACGAAATAATTTCGGAGATACAAAATTAACAATTAGACATCAAGCAGTGCTGGAATTATGAAAACACCTCTTTTTCCTTTTGGGACTAAATAAAGACAGCAATGAAGGCAATATCCAATACCAACGATTTACAATCAGACTTTTCTTCCTCTTGGAATTGAATAAAAACGGAAACCAAAACAATTTGCAAGGCCCAAAACCAACATAAGATCGCGGAGCAAATTCTGGGATACTCTTAATTATTCTTTCTTCATCTTGGGATTGAATAGAAACAGGGTCGGAAATCGACATGGAATCGCGGAGCTAGCTCTGGGATACTCTAAGTATCCTTCCTTCATCTTGGGATTAAATAGAAAAGCAGACCAAGACAACTTACAGTGTCCAAAATAGACGCAGAATCGCGGAACAATCTCTGAGATAATCAAATTATCTTTCGTTCGTCTTCGGATTGAATAGAAACGGACGCCAAGACAAATTACAAGGTCGGCAATAAACATATAATCACAGAACAAGTTCTGCAATACTCTAATTATCCTTTCTTCATCTTGGAATTCAATAGAAACGGAAACCAAAAGAATTTACAAGGTCCGAAATAGACACAGGATCGCGGAAGAATCTCTGGGGTACTCAAATTGTCTTTAGTTCATCTTGGGATTGAATAGAAACAGAAACCAAACAATTTACAAGGTCCAAAAGCGACGTAAAATCACGGAGCAAGTTCTGTGATACCCTAATTATCCTTCCTTCATTTTAGGATTAAACAGAAACGGAAACCAAGACAATTTACACGGTCCAAAAGCGACATAGAATCGCGGAGTAAGTTCTGGAATACTCTAATAGTCCCTCCTTCATCTTCGGATTGAATATTACGGATACCAACCAAGACAAATTACAAAGTCGAAAATAAACACAGAATCGCGGAACAATCTCTAGGATAATCAGATTATCTTTCGTTCATCTTGGGATTGAATAAAAATAGAAACCAAGACAATTTGCAAGACGTTTACAAATGACGTAGAGTCGTCATCAAGTTCTGAAATTTTCAGAATATATTGTTTTAACTTTAAGATTAAACAAAGACAAACTAAAACAATTTCCACGGCTCAAAATAAAAAATCAAATGTAATAATCACGTAGAATGCCGGAGCAAGGTTTGGTATACTCGGAACATCTCTTCTTCTTTAAGGAATTCAATAAAGATAGGAACCAAGACAATTTTCAAGGTTCTAGATTAACAGTCAACCGTGCAAGTGGCATAGAATCGCAAAACAATTTCTGAAGTTCTCAAAATATCTTTCTTACAAGACCCGAAATTGACGCTCAGAGATGGGAATGACATACAGTCACGAAGCAACTTCTGAGATTCTCGGAATATCTTTAATTTGACGTGGCACTAAGTAAAGGTAGAAACCAAGACAATATTCAAGGCACATTATTAACATTTGGGCGTGGAAATAACGTGAAGTCGCCGATCAGGTTCTGAGATTTTCGAAATATCTTGTTATAACCTTGAAATTAACTAAAGACAAACTAAAACAATTTCCAAAGCCTAAGAGTAATAGTCAGACTTGAGAATGAGTCATAAACAAAGAAAGTCTCCAATATTCAAACTTACTAATCAGATGTGACAATAGCATAGAGTCACGGAGCAAGTTCTGAGATTCCCGGGATATTTTCCCTTCCTCTTGTGATTAAATAAAGACAGCAACCAAGCCAAATTCCACTTATCAATTGACAATCAGACGTAAGAATGACACAGCTCCGCGGAACAAGTTCTGAATTTCTCAAGACTCCTTTCCTCCCTTTTGGGATTAATTAAAAATAGAAACCAAGGCAACTTACAAGATCTAAAATGATCAATCAGACGAAATAGGAACCAGAATTGTCAAGGCCCAAGACGCACGGGAGAAAGACACGGAATCATTGAGCAAGTTTTGTATTTCTCAAAGTATTTTTGTCTCCTCTTGCAATTGGTTAGAACATATATTTCAAATAAGAGAATTACCAAGAAGATGAGAATGTAGTAAAAAAATATAGTTTTTGAAAGTGATTGTGCTTCTGGTAACTGAAGAAAGACTCAAAAATCTAAAACTGAATATAATTCGCAATGGTCTCTGTACTAGAAAAGAACGAAGCAGTGCACCGCAAGATTTTGCATAAATGCAAATAAATTCGGAATCCCGAGATTTCATTTAAACAATTTTAATTTCTTACCGTCAATTTCTAGTAAGATTCTTTTCAATAAATAATGGTAGAAAAACACTTCATCTCAGGATTCCGAAATTAATTCCGGAAGTAGAAAAGCTCGAAATTCAATACAGATTCAGAAATTTTTACATCTTTGGAAGTAAATTATTATCATTGGAGATTTTTAGATACAAATTTTATTATAGTAAATAGATTTATAGTGCTTCTAGATCTTAAGATGTTTGCTAAACAAATTGAATATTATAAAAGCGGTTAAGAGCACACCGCGTTTATAACTATCACATATAAAACTTGAAAATTTCGCTTTAAACTCACAAAACTCCTTTCAACTACACTTCATGCATTAAAAGTGGTGCAGCAGTAACTTTAATTAAGCACGTGCTCATCTGCACACATAGTTTAAAACTAAAGGGAACTTTGTGCGAGTACATACCAACTACACATTTTCTGTGTACTGAATAATTTAGGTCGAACATGGTAAAATGCGGGTGTACCGAATGCGAGAGAGATAAAAAAGATACACACAAACACACATACGCATAGTATGTATGTACATACAGCACAAACATTTAATTCAGGTGACAGCATAATGGCATAATAAAGTGTTTGACATTTCCATGCCTTTTTCCCGAGTTAATTCTTTTTTATATCTGCGTAATGAAACCACTTAAGCTTACAAAATGTTTCGAGGCTTGAATAAATTATAAATGAATGTCCTGCTTTTCGAGTTTTATTAAAAGAAAAATGTTTGCAAATTTAAGATAATTTGAGTGGATATAAGGGAAGTAAAAGCTAATCCATGCTTCTACTGATAAAATGACCAGAAATAGACTATCGTAGTATTCTGGATTTTACCCATTACTATTTAATTAGCTTTCGCCATATTTGATTTTATTCACGACTACATTTTCAATGAATCGAGATTTAGGCGAATATCTGATTGATACATAAGTAGCGCGCGCGACATCAGTTGGTTGTTAAGTACGCAATACTTAGCTGTCTGATACGGTGGTAACGAAATCGAAGCAAGTTGGTCATCTCGCATATTGATTTCCTTTACGGCTTTCTAAAGGAGATTTCCGTTGGATAAATCGATGATGATGAATAGAAGAGAAGAATAAACCGAAGATTCAAAAATACTTATTCTGATGGTATTATGGTAATCAGTGCACGTCATTTCCCGTTATAATTATTAATGAAAAGATTGTTTTAATTATCAATAATACTTATAATACACAACAGTAGAAACTTCTTTTTCATTCTTCCTGTCGTATTTTATCACAGTTTATTACCATTCTATTTTTGCAGAGATCATACGTAGACTACTATAATTTTAATAACGTTTCTTCCTTTAAATTACCAATGATGTCACGACTAATATTAGTATAAATAATATGTTATTATAATTTTACAAACATAGTAATTGTTGTCTCTACTATTATTGTAAGGTCATCATTATTAGTTATTTTTGTTTGTAGTACGTTTGAAAAAAATTAACGGAGTCTTTTTACCGTTAAATCTTTTGTAAAACTCGAAACCGTGACTGGCAAAAAATATTTTTCACCTCTTTTGGGTGTTAGGACTTTTTGGATTGAAGAACTATTTGCACAAAAACTTTTTTCTTAATGAATGCTGATGATTTTATAAATGTTTCGATACAAAATTAAACTCTTAAGACAAAACTGTTGTCCCTGCCTACGCTTTTTAAATGTGCCGTTATTACGCACGAGATCCGAACATAAACCTACTTTTATAATATGAATAAGAAGCATAATAAATCGGTTTCGACTTTTTAAAAATCAATTCGTGCAAAATTTAAATATTTTTTAATCGTTTTAGTAGTAGCTTACGTTACGCTTTAAAACAAAATTAGAACAAAAAAGCAGCTCCCAGCTAGTGTTTAAAAATCTTAAGTAGTATTAATATTACAGTTTATTACAGAAATATAAAATGTTATGCAAATTAAGAACTGCCAAAAATAATTAAATTTTACAACGCTAATAAATAAGGAGAAACATCATGTAAAGACGTATACATTTAAATTATGACATAAAGAAATTTATATTTTAGAATGTAATTTATTTTTACAATTTAATGTTTTAACAAGATCTCCTTTTTCCTTTACTGTATATTAAATCAAGCGCGCGCGTTAAAAAACAGTTGCAGAAAATTTGAAATTCTCGCAATTAAAATTTTTATTAACCTTGTTAAAATTTATTTTACAAGATAAATTGTAGGTACTTACTTCGAGTATTATCTAATGTTATAGCTGTTGTAAAATTTGTTAACTCGTTAGTTATGGGAATCTTACAAAATTCAAATTGAAATGTAGGGAATTACTCCGTTGTTTTTTCTATTACTTATTAGATTTCCCCATATTGAGGCTCCACATTTTTGGATTTATCAATTGAATTTTAAATGTGCCACGCTCCAGAGGAAATATTTTGAAAGATTCAGATGAGTGTAATCAGCGCCATTCCGAGGGTATTTTTTCAAATATCAGTTATTAAGTATGTCCTGAAAGTTTTGCCACAATTCTCGATGTATGTACTACATTAAATAATCTAATTTGAATCATCAGTACAAAGCAGGGTCGGCGCTAGGACACATTTTATTGTCCGTCTCAGTTGTCTTATTGACCAGGCGCGCCTATGGCAAATTGCCTTATTTGTACTTCCTTGCACTTCATTTGTTCGCAGCCTCGCGATCTTATGGAACCACCACAGGTGGCTTAGTTAGTCAAAACTGGCGTTTTTTTGTAGAGTGTAGGTTGTCCAATCAGGCACAGGTACAATCACTTGTCTTGGTTGCCTTCAGAATGCGTTTTGTCTCTACTATTTGCTCTTATCCCTTTACGCTTTTTTTGACATTCTTGAAACAAAATCAGATCTACCGTTAAGCGACTAAGCCGACGCTTTGTCCATTCTACGCTCTCCTTGGCTGCTTCTCTTTTAGTGTGAGAAAACTAATCTGGTTATCCCGCGGCCAAATCTGGCCGCACATTACTGAAGATGTATCTCAGTGCTTTGTAGCTTTGTCGCTGTTTTCTCATTTACATTCTTACAGAAAATTTAGATTAAGATTTGTTCTCTGTCCATTTGAACTTCTGTTTCGCCGCTAAGAAGCTTCATCGGCTCCCTTCGTTAAAAGAATTAAACTTTTCTTTTCACCAAGTAGGCTGCAATAAAGCACTAGCCTACTCAAACAAGTTACTTTGTCGATACACTAGTCCACTTATTGCTCCTTTGCTGACAGGCAGCTTGGTTAGTTTTTTTGTGTAGATTTCTTCGAAAAGGTTAATCTGCCTAAGGTTCAAGCTTTTGCTCTTCACCAGACCGCCATCAGTGGTATATTAGCTTAACTAATTAGAATTATCTTTTGTATTCTGCTGCCAAATTTCATTTTCTGTATATCTCTGTTTATTCTTTTACTGGCTCCGTTGCTCTTACCTTTTAAACATTCTCGTAAAACTAATCTGATTGAAAGTTTGGAGTTACTCTCCTTCAAAAACCTGCAGAACCTAAAACGTAAGACAAAATCTCTTAAGGCTTTGCGCTGTAGAGTAAAAAGGGTGGTGCCTTTAATGGCAGTTTTAATTGTCTTATTGGCCACGGCGCGCTTAAGGCAAGTTGTAACATACATATTGAACAGGCCCATTCTGCTAACTTTTGAGTATTACATCCGTTATCATAAATTTTCATGAAAAGGATTGCCTGGAAATCTTTAAACGGTTGCACAAAGAGTATGTTGCCCAAGCTGGACCAAGGCATTATATTATCCTGAGGAGGATATGTGTTAAAAAACCAATCCATTTTGGTAGACATTTACGAGTGGAACTTTCTCTATTTAACGCTTAATCCCTAACTCGCCCTACATACAGTTGAGAAAACCCAGCTGTTAAAATTGCACATCACACTAATACTTTTTAAATTTAAATTTAACTTGTTCTTCAAATTTCCTGTTATTTGGGCAATCGTCGATAATGTCAGTGTAGCAGTAGTAGTAGTTGGGGAGGCTAAAACCCAGCAAACAGGCCTTAACAGGCCCTTTTTTACTACTAACCATTTCTTTCATCATCTACTCTTCTTTTCTCTGTTCCCTGCTCGAATCTACCTTAGAAGCGACCTGTGAGGGTTTTTTAGTCGGGTCTTTACGCGGCCCAGGCTAAAGCTTAGATTCGGGTCTGACCAGGCCTCAATTTAAAAAGCTATCGTGCTTTTCGGATCTACGGTGAATCGGGTCTTGGAGCTTCTTGGATATCTCGGACCTGTCGAACCATACGAGTTCGGGCTTGTCGGTTTTTTGAACTTCTCGGCCCTTCGAGTCTTTCGGGTCGATCGGACCGTTTGGATCTCTCGAGCCTGTTTGGTCATGCGGGCCTGTCGGGCCGTTTGGACTTCCTGGCCCTTCGAGTTACTTTTGCAAATTTCCTTTAAAGCATATAATGGTGCAGTTGATCTCAAAAATCTAACTGGCATTAAAAGTCAGAGTACTGAAGTAATCTTATTTCCAATTTAAAACTTTCAAGACATGCGTTATTGATGACCTAGTGTACTTTCTTTGTCAATCTGCAGGCCGCTTGAGGCTGTCGCCAGCGTGTTGCGCTTGGAATAGCCCTGAGTATAAGTGGCCGGCACCGCTAGTATCGTTCGTTGGTAGTTGTCAGATACAGTCTGAATTGAGGAGCTCGAATGTGGCCATCCAGACCCCCCAAATCTGGCCATCTGGACGCCCCAGATTTGGCCATCTGGAAGAGCTCAAATGTGGCCATCCAGAACCTCCAATGATTATCCTTGGGTTCGATATTGGACCTAAATGAATAAGTAGTTTAGAAAAGTAGAGTTACTAACGTAGTTTAGAAAAGTAGAGTTACTAACATCATCCTGATTCTACATGTTTTGTAACTATATTTATAGTTGTTGTTGTTGTTGTTGTTTGATTAACAGATAGGCCAGTTCCACTGGGATGTGGAAAACAGTACCGTGACTAAATGTAACATAATCCCTCAAAGAGACCTCGTGATTTGTACCTTACTGGTTCAGTTGTTTTATTTTCGGAATAATTATGTTATTTTACTCAAATCTTGCCAATGTAGTATTCAATTGCTCCTTCCCCATTATAATTTGTACTAAAATTGCTATAATTTATTATGCATTTACCTAAGAAAGAACTGCATCTTAAAACCAATAAATTATTTAACCATATGGGTTTACTCTGTCATAAAATGTTAATGTCCTCGCAGCTGTAACAAGCAGGCGCAAAAATTATTGTTGTTGATGTGACTTTACTGTGTGCATTGCCACTTATTAATCTCGTGTCTCCTATGAGGAAACTTGTTAGAATTGATTGTTGAGAAATCACTGGTAAAACCACTAAATTAACCGCAATGTGTACTTGGGGACGCACAGTTCGACCTGGTGAACAAAATGGCCCAGTGCCTCGATCAATATCACTGGGCAGCGTTCGAGAGCGCTCGAACACCTGTCAGTCCTATGGCGGAGCGGTCTTCGGAGAGGTGAGTGCTATGAGGGTGGCAACACTTGGACGATTAACATTCCGTTGGATCGGCATCTCAGCGCAATAAGATGATCAAGATAGTGCACTGAAGACCACAGCTAGGATACGATCTTCTAGGCGCTGGCAAACTTCTTTCTCCCCTGTAAGTTTTCAGTGTCGCCCCTACTTGGTAAGAGATTAATGCGTGGTAACCTTTTTCTCTAAAGGAAGATTTCTGTATATGGTCCCATAACCATTACATTTAAATGGCAACAATGAGGCGTGAATTCGATCGATCCCGGAAGAGGGCCCGCCTAGGGATACCGTAATTCATTGCTGCAAATGCTATGCTTTACCATATTGATTTGTGGTTTTCTACTAAATTTTAAATTTATAAAACCTAAGCGATTTAAATTCATGAGGATTCCAATGAACACCAGTGTCTTATTTTAGTTTAATACAAAATTCCACTTGTTCACTTATATTGTTTCTACAACATTTTCTCGTGCGTTTTTCTGCTTTAAATATAACAATTTAAAGATCACTACTGGAAAAATGTTCTTATAAATATTATTCCCAACTAAAAAGATTACTCACTCGTATTTCTATGTCCTTGTTCTACCACGATGATAAAAAATATTAAACCTAGAAAAATAATAACCGATTTTTCTGGAGCAAAAGTAAAAGTGATAGATTAATTGAAATTCGAATTAAAGTCTATTATAAGATAAAATCTATTATAAAAAGAATCATTAAATTCTTCACCTTCAATCTTATTTAGGAAGAATTTCTGCGTATAAGATACAAGTTGATGTTAACATATGCCAGCAATACAGTAAAACCTTAACTTTATCAGCTTGTACAGTGCATGCGTGCATGTAATAGTACAAGGTGCCGTCACCGTCGACGACGACTCTGCTGCAACAAGAGGTTACTGGCCAATCACAGGATGATTTTGAGGCATGATATATGTGCTTATATACTACCTTTTTGAAAACTGCATTTTTTAAACACCCACAGATAAGCGAGGCATGCATGTAAGAAAACTGGCTTGCGGTTAAAACGGACCGCCCCGCGAGCGGCTATTTTATATTCCTTATAAGATTTTAACATCTTCCATAAATAATGCTCGCTTAAATTCCTGGCCAAACCCCGCTTGTCTCCTCTTTATATACCTTTTTTAACTTTCTTTTTTATATGGGTAAGCATGTGTGAGTGTGTATGTGTTGTGGTACGCCTTCTTCTCTGAATTTTGCGGTCATCGTATGGAATCCAACAACGTCAAGCCAACACAAAGAACTTGACCTGATCAGACGAATACGAGTTTTGCTGGTTTGTTTGTTTCACTGGGTGAATAGGACAATTGTTAATTTGGGGAATTCCCCGAGGTACATTGTATTATTTTTATTAGTATTGTTATTATTTTAATCGAGATTATCGTATCGATATCGCATGACTCGATGTGAAAAACCTGAAAACATCAGATTAAGTTTACGCACAGATGAGCGTAAAAGTAAAGTAGAAAAAAATATTTTATTGCATTAACCGGGAATTAAGTATGAGAAAAAGTATGATCACGTAGGCTGTGTTAGTCACGGCCTGCTTCATAAATTTGATGGCTGCTGCTCTACTGCACCACAATGAAAATGAAAGGCCTATTAACACTAGAGTAGTTATTATTATTATCATCATTATGAGGGTACTTTCATAGAATAAAGAGAGAAAGAAGAGTCAAGTTCAATGTGCGTTTTGTTTACTAGATTATCATCATTAGTCGGTAATACTTTTTAATTTGCGTTACGTACACTGTTAATTTAACCTCAACTATAATAATAATAAACCTACTTAACCTACAAAATATGAGAAAACACAAAGTGTTACAAATGTTGTATTTATTAATTTCGTTTTTTCTTAATGTTTTAACGGGAACTTATAGGAAGATTTCGTAGTATTGAATTCTTCCGAGGTGACATCACGCGTTTCCATTTTTAAATGCCTCTCGATTATTTCGTTGCTGACAACTTCATAATAACAATAGCATTTTCTTATCTTATGTTGCATGACTTGGTCATATATTTATAGTAGAATTCAAATAAATTAATGTGGAATTCACTTACGCCTTCCCTGTTCCAATATGTAGTTTTATAATTTGTTATACACTTGTCAAACATGGAACGGTATCCTATAAGTAATAAATAATCTAACAGTATGTGCTTACTTTGTTATAAGGCTTTACATTCACACAACTGCAACAAGCAGGCACAAGAAAAATATGTTGTTGGCTGGAACTGGCGTTACAGCATAGGTCCGGTGCATCACCTCTACCACCACCACCAGCGCTTCAATTTTCTAACCCTCTTGCAATAGAAGCGAGTGCGGTCGCCTTCAGCGACTATCGATCGGGGATTGCAACACGACAGCATCGGTGATTGAAGGTTTGACTTGCCCAGCTCTGATTACAGGACGTTTGTCAAGGAAAGAAAACACAATTGGTGTATCACGGATCGTTTTCAAGTCACTCCCCCATCACACCTAAAAATCAGAACCAGACGATTCACAGATGCAGGACATTCTGCCGAAAAGCAAAAGACAATCAGTGATGTTCAGATTGCATAAATGCTCCTCCTCCACCACTTCTAACCATCAAAGTTCCATTTCAATAGCACCAGCCGTTCCTGAGATAACAGAGTATCTGTCAGCAAAACAAAAGACGCTCTGCTGCTTCCAGACCGTCTAAAAGCCGTTCCATCACTACACCTAACCATCGAAGTCTCATCTTGTTACGACCATCCGTTCCTGAGATGCAGAACATCGGCCAAAGAAACAAAAGGTTGGTCTCGCCCACATATTCTGAAAGCCATTCCCCACCTCAACTAACAATCAAAATCGCATCTCTAGAGGACCAGCTGTTCCTCAGATACAATATCGTCCACATCTTCTGAAAGCCAATTTCCCACCACACTTAACAGCGAAACTCCCATCTTTGTAGGACCAGCCGTTCCCGAGATACAGGACAGCTCCCGAAAAAACAAAGACCGTCGGTCTTGCCCACATCTTCTGAAAACTATTTCGCCACCACACTTAATAATTAAACTTTCGTCACTACAGGATCAGCCGTTCCTGAAATACAGGGATATCTGGCAGAAAAACAAAAAACGGTCGATGGCGCCCGGATCTCTTCTTGCACGTCAATCCTACGGAGAAGCTGTCTTCGGGAAGGTGAATGCTATAACGGTGGCAACACTTGGTCGTCCAGTGTGTTTCTCAAGTCACCGTCATCAAAACAGTGCACTGGAAGTTAAGTCAAAGAACACCCAGAAGACAGTTTTCTAGACGCGATGTGGAATACTGCCGGGCAACTCTCCTCTCCCCTGATAAAACATTAATGCATAACAACCTGTTTTTTGTAAAAGGAAATTTCAGTATAGCGTCCCATATCCCATAAACGTCAACCCAATGAGGCGTGAATTCTGTCGATCCCAAGACAGACCAAGCGTTCGCATGCCTTAATTTATTCGTGTACTTACTATGTAATACTATGTACGTATTTCTTCAAAATTCTAAATAAATATAAATTAATTTTTCTTTGCTACATTAACATCTTGGGCAATATAGAATTAAGAATTATTTCGCCTCTGTTAAAGAAAAGCGTCATACTTAAAGTAAATATAAAATTATAACTGTGTTCGCTGTGATGATACTTAAATTTTTTAAATTCACGCTGGCGGAATCCGGACGATGTACCTTTTTACCGCTCCCGCTTGTTCAACCTATCTAAGTATTTATTCATTTTTAGTCTCTTGAAGATTTGGAAAATTTGACTGATTAATGGCTCGGCCTTTTTATATTAATTACCAATTTAAGGTATCGCAGAATCAACGGTCGTAGCAGATCGATTTTTGGATCAGCGTTTTTATAGCTTCCACGATTAAAAGAAACATTTTGCCCAAAACTTTGCACCAGATGTGTTAAGTATTGCTTTGTGCGCTTGGACTTGTACTTCGAGTCGATCAATGTTTTCAAGTCAATCTGAATTTTGAATCAGTCTAGCTCTTCAAGCTATATTTAGACTTTTTGGGCCTGTATAACCCTTTCGGGTTCGTCGGATCTTTCGAAACACTGGAATGTTTCGTTTCTCTTGAACTTTTTAAGCCCGACAGAAGGTTTGTTTAGGATAGTCTGGCTTTTTGAGACAGTTAGGCTTTTAGGAATTTGTCAATCTTACTTATCGTACTTATCAACGTTAGCTTTTTCTTTGAGAATGTGTTAATACCAAAGGCAATGCGGTGTTCAGTTTTATCATAAACGCGTACAAAGTTAATATTGAACACAAGTGATTTATAAAGTTTTTGAGCTTTATATCAAACTTTCCAAATGAGATCTGCAAAATCTTCAATGTGATTAACTCCTTCTGTCAAGCGAGTCCTTCGAGCTAATCTTACTGAAGCAGTTGAAGTTTCTTTGAACCTATATCGAATCGATTCTTTCATATCAGTCAAACTTTCTTTGCAGACAATTGTTTACGGTAAGTACATTTCCGTAAATTAAATTATACGCATATCATGCTTTGGAAAAGGTTTACGTATCATAGAATAACACCGTTATATTCTGCTTGATTTCAACTTCTACTAGTTGTTTTGTAATATGATACCCAGCATACTTAGGCAAGACGATTGAAGGCTTTTTGACAAATAGAATAAAAATTAAGAAGTTAGTTCTAATTGTGCAGAAACTTATACAACAAGATTAAAGATATTATGCAAGAAGGAGATTTTGATGGAAGGCCAGGAACATCACAAAATAGCTGTTTACCTTATCAGCTAGCTCTACGTTAGCGACCTTTAGGCATGAGTCAGGGATGGAGCTTGCAGCTTTAGTTATACTGAGTCTTCATATTGATGTGCCCTAAAAAAAAAAGCGGAATATCCAGATTCGTTCTTTTTATTCTACTTCTGCATTCGTTTGAAGTAAAGTTATCATTTTTGTACACTGCTGGCTAACTCTCAATTAAAATTAGGCAATGTACTAGAATAATAGTTCTACTCGGAGAAGAACAAAATGAACGTTTCCGCGTTTTCTGGGACACCCTGTATGTGTTTTGTGTGTCTAGAATTAAAGTTTATCAAGGTTTCAGCAAAGCGCATCAATTTTATTATTTTTAGCTACATTCCCAACTCATGCCCAAAAGCCGCCGACTTAAAGCTAATCTCGTCAAAGAAAATTTTTATTGTAATTTTTACGTTACAGAATTTAACTGGTAACTTTTAAAGAAACCTACAGCTTCTGTAGAATTAAGACGGGTCGTATAGAAACCAATAATTTAAATTTGTACAAAGTCAGTGTCCACTACTTAGAGTCTGAATGACATGTAGTATCTACGGTTTAACTAGTTCAGCCGAGAAACATCAGTTGCGGTCTCTGGAACTATACTGCCTTTGGATTTAGATTATTAGATAGAGAGAGCTTTGTGCCAAAAAATCTACGTCAACAAGGTTTCATCGATTTAAATTGAGCACGGGTTGCGTGCTCTACCAAGCGACAAGTCACTTGCGCAGTTAGCATGCATGGTGCAAAATCAAAATCTTAAAATTGTAAACAAGAAGAAATTTACACTTCTATGGAAGATTTGAAGATTAAAACTAAGAAAACAGGAAGTTCTCGCCTTTAATCAACACCAGAAAATTACAAAAGAAATCATTTTTGGTAGCGTGCGTTATCGGTGTGTTTACCTTAATTTATTGCGATTATTCATTAAAAGAAAACAAAGAGTAATTTAGCAACGGTAAAGAGTTAATTATAGTATCGCTCTCCCTTATCAAACCAGAGATAAAAAAGAAACATTTCAAGTTGTTTGAAATATAGTTTACCTTCATCTAAATGCAATTCATTTTTATTATTTCTTTTAAAATAAGCGAGTTTAGAAATTTTCAAAGCACAAAGAATAGAATAAGACAAGCCTGACGTCATTTAAAGGTGCGGCGATTTTGTCAATAAACCAATTTCCAATCTTATTATAGTTTTGTTAGAGAAAAATCACTCAGCTGAATATTTGATTTATTTTATTATCCGTTTTGAAATAGAAAGAAATATTTTTTTCTTGAACTCTTACTCATTCGCCAAACACATATTAGACACATAACATGCATGCATCCCTTGAGAAATTCAAATTTATGTGTTCAAAAAGGTTACAGCGTATCCTCGAAATAAAATGTAACTCTTAACACTAATCTTCTATTAACATATCTTTTGTGACTGCGGCTGCGAACACGGTCTTTTAAAACCAGCTTTTGATTTATACATAAATGCAACACATTAGAAAAAACTGTCTCGCTATTTATGTTAACTTTTAAACGGAAATTATAGTAATATTTGACCTCGGAGTTCGATTAAAATTCTATTCGAACGAACCTACTACATTAATAGTTCGACATTTTCAATGTTACTTTTAAATATCACTCACTGCACATATTACGTACTTACTGTAACGTATTTCATAAAATCACATCTCGTTAAGTAAACACACACAAAATATTACAGTTATTACAGTATCGCACAAAGGTGTGCAATTATGATAAAACTTCAAGGCTGAAGGAATTAAATAATAAAACGCTGCTAAAATTAAAAATAGAAAAGTAAGGTAACCCACTTTTAAGAAAGTTATTAAATAACCCATTGTAGCAAGAGAAAAGGAATAGTTGTTATAGGTATTTTACAATTCTGTCTCTAGTCACAGTTACACAGCAATTAATACCGAACTAAATCGGTTCATTTGCTGGAAAATTGCCCTGTTAATATCCGTAATCAACAGCAATCTGAACTTAGTATCTAGTTTTATTTTTGTTTATCTTCCTATTTCTCATTAGATATTTTCGAACAAAATGAAATTCTAGATATTCAAGTTAGTTTCAATTATTATTATTATTTACATTCACTCGGCTCATTCACAAACCGTTATTTGCTTATTACATTAATTTAATAGTAAAAGTATTTATAAAATGTTTTGACATCCTTGGTCCGAATTTCCATATTGTACGTCATCGTTTTTAAGTTTTGTAAAGAATGGTGTCAAAAAAATACCTATATAAGAAATGCATAAATCAAATTCTTGCTATTTCGATTTGTTGTTTTAGTTAAATAAAAATCTCAACGTATTTTTAAAGTGTAAGTAAATAGTAATTCTGATTAGCTGGAAACTAAATTAAATACTGGTCTAATTCTGTAAAATTGTCAAGACAGCACTTGTATGTTTGGAATATATTTGTTTATGTAAACAGCAATCAAACGTATTATGCTGCTCCGCAAGAATGAAATTCGAAAGCTTTCAGTAAGATATATTTAAGTCTATAAACGTATTAAAAATTACAACAGGTATGATTGTAAAGGCTACTGACCATTCTCTCAGACATCTTCTAACATTAATTTAAAAAAAAAAAGGTACAAAGATCTTTACAATTATTCAAGGCTGGCATCTTTGCATGTTAGTCGCTTAGGACTAAACGTTTAATGCTACACGCATGTGATATTTTGCATTTAAGTTTCAAGTAAAATTCTCCTACTTTTCTCTAGAATTTTAACATCCAACAGTATCAACTATATTCACATACATACTTATCATATTTAGATCATTAAATAGGTTATTCACCACTATCAAAGCCTTTTCGCTAGTTTAAATTCCACAGTTTTTCCCTAACCTGCATCTCGCACACTTTTGATTCCTGATTGCAAACAAAGTCTTGTAAAATAAATATGATAAATATGAGTTATAAAAGATACATAAAACTCATGTTTACTGAACGACTGAATTTGCCTATTTGATATAACAAGTTGGAGATCGCGCGCACAAAGAGAAATTTAAAATTCAAATAAACTTGACGCAACCCGAAAAAAACTTTTCGATCGGGCCTATAGGCCCGAGAGACCCGAAGAGCCAGACAAGCCCTAACGGCCCGACAGGTTTCAACGGCTCCACAAGCTTGACAAGACCAAACGTGCGATTAAAAACCAATAAATTGTTTAACTGAGGTTTAGTGTGAGAATAATGCTTGTCCACGTCAGTACAAAAATTACGCCTATCTAAGTATGAAAAAGTTCAATATGAAAATAATTTTTGTTCGGATAAATACGAAGATTTCAGTACGAAAATAGTCAGTCAGATCTAAGTTCGGTGCAATACGAAAACCTCCCGCTTTGAAACAGTACTAGAATAACGGCCCAAAAAGCCCGACCGACCCAATAGGGTCTATAAGTCCCGAATGGGCCGATACGTCCGGAAGACCTGAACAGCCAGACAGACCCTAATGGTCCGACGGGCCCGATTGACTAAAAGTAGGCGCAAAAAGCTCCATAGATTTTTAAACTGAGGCCCAGCCTGACCTATGCTCGAGCTGTGCGCCGGGCCGCCCAAAGACTAGATCAAGAAACCCGTTCTACGGTGTAGCATGAAAATACTCCTCTTCGGTTCAACATTAAAATAATACCGGTTGGAATCAGTACGAAAATTACTCCTGTCTGAGTACAACAAAGACCTCGCAGCGGTGCAGTATGAAAACTCTCCACTTTAGTTCAATATGACAATAATCCTGTGTCAGTACGAAAATCCTCCGATACGGTTCAATACGAGAATAACGTTCCGAGAGACTCAGAGAGGCCTGCAGATTCTAATGGTCCGACAGGTCCGAACGCCTGCCGATTGACCGGATGTGAGCCCGAAAAACTCGATAAATTTTTAAACTGAGGCCTGGCCTGACCCGAACCGGAGCTAAAAAACGCGGCCTGTGCAGTCCTCTAACATTACTAATAAGAATAAGATTAAAAGCGTTTAAATCAAATATACTTATGAGAGATAGCTGTGGAAGATTGCACAACACAACAATACCAATACTAAAGTATTTAATTGGTGACAGAGGCTTACACGGGACTGGTTTTCTAATTGGGCCTTCGGATTCGCATTAGGCCGGGTCTGTCGGGTCGTTCGGGCCTGTCAGACCGTTCTAAACTCCCGGGCCTATCAGGACTTTTTGACATCTCGGTTCTTCAAACTACACTGTCAAGCTGTTCAGACTTGTCAGGACTGTCAGGCCTTTCAAATTTCTCGTCCCTTCAGGTTTTTTGAGTCTGTTAGGCCGTTCGGACCTCTCGGACCTGTCGGGTCTTTTTGATATCTCAACTTTTTAGACTTCGCTGTCAAGCCGTTCAAACTTGTCGGGTCTGTCAGGCCTTTCAAACTGTCGAGACGGTCAGGCCTTTGAGACTTCTCGTTCCTTCGGACTTCTCGAGTTTATCAGGCCGTTTGGACTTCTCAGGCCTCTCGGGCCTTTTTGACATCTCGACCATTCGGGCTCCTCTGTCAAGACTTCTCGTCCCTTCGGGCTTCTCCAGTCTGTAAGGCCGTTCGAAGCTCTCGGACCGTTGGACTTTTTGACATCTCGACCCTTCGGGCTTCTCTGTCAAGCCGTTCGGGCCTGTCAGATCTTTCAGACTTCTCGCCCCTTTGGGCTTCTCGAGTCTGTCAGGCCGTTTGTACCTCTCGGACCCGTCGAGCCTGTTTGACATCTCGTCCCTTCAGACTTCTCGGGCTTGTCGGGTCTTTTTGATTTTGATTTTTGGGTCTGTCGGATCGTTCGGACCTGTCTGGCCGTCAGGGATTTTTAACTTCTTGGCCCTTCGGGCTCCTCTGTCAAGCCGTTCGGACCTCTCGGGCCTGTTGAACCTCTAAAGCCGTTTGGGTTTCTCGGTCTTATCGCGTCAATCAAGAAGTTACTTACTTACTTAATCCTTTGCTTCGTCTACCATGAGGTGTTAAGGTGATGGAGTCAAGTTTTGTTAATTCATTTGGATCTTTTCTCCATCTTTTTCTGTCATATGTTTGCTGTTTTATTTCTTCCCATGGAATATTTCTTTTTGTAGCTTCTTCGTTAATACTGTCGTTCCATATTCTTCTAGGTCTTCCCTTTTTATTCTTATCCGACACTCGCCTTTCGTACACTTTCTTTGTTAGTCTATCGTCTGACATACGACACACATTACCGAACCATCTTAACTGACCCTCCACGATTTCTTTACTGATAGATTTTAGTTTAAAGTTTTGTCTAAAAGTATCGTTTCTTATTCTGTCTCTGTTTGTTTTGTTGTGTATTCTTCTCACAAATCTCATTTCGATTGCGTTTAATCTTGACTTATGTTTTTCAGTTAGTGTCCAGATCTTGCTGCTACACGTTATTGTTGGTCTCACTATTTTTTTAGTATTTTTATTTGTATTGATTTCGGTATTTCCTTTCTTCCAAGAAATGTTGTTTTCAAACTGTTAAAAATTTTTCCTGTTTTACCTAGTCTATCAAGCAAGAAATTACCGGGATTTTTCGGGCCGCGTCCAGTTTTGTCTCTGGTCGAGCCGAACCGGACGGGCCTAGAATCTCGACTCGTTCAAGGTGATTCTATGATGATATACAGCTTGCACTGGAATCCTGTCATCTCTCAACTCTTTGCTTAGGCAGAATATTTAGAACGCAACATTCTGCACCACGGAAATCTCGTATAGAGTCATTTATAGCTGTTCAATCCACACCATCAACAAGGATATTCGTCAGTATAAAAGGTTTTTTTTTGTGTGGGTCCCACATACTAATATTTTAGATATTTAGTAAGGGTTAGTTGTCGAAAGCTTTTTACTAGACGGAATCTCAAGCGCATTTTAAATACAAAACAATCAAAAAGAAGTGAGTTTTCGATTATTTTTTTATTATGTCTGATTGATTTAGTATTCACTAAATAACTTTCTGTGATGCTACATTGTTAGTTAGTATTATGTCATATAATAGTCATTTTATTTGATTTCATGTGAATTTCAGCTTTTAAAACTTAATGGAAAAACAGGAACAGTCGCACAAATGTTGATGCTATGTAAGCATGGTGTTGGCTTAGGTGTTGCATTCTTTAATTCCATCGGAAACAAATATTAGCTTGTAGTAAAGTAGAAATTGAAATAGCTATAATGTATAAATAACAAAAAAGCGCAACAATATGTAAAGGCAGAAATGGAAATGTTAAGTCATTTGGCCCCAAAGAACTTTGATTGGAGGTATTTTAATTGGATGGCAAAAATTCTAGTCGTCAACTGTTTGTAAGCGTGAATTCTTTAAGCTGTTCGCGTGATGTTTTAGGAATATCAAAGGTTATACTCAGAATGAGCAGAGATTCTTATCGCAGACGGCCTTTCGTTAGACAAATTTTACAAAGAAGCTTCTCTTCAAAGAAGCGACAGTCACTTCATGATATCGTCAGACAATAATAGACAGTATAGACCAATCATCAGCCCACGTCGCAGCAGCAAAATGTTTGTAGTTTCGGCGTAAATAGATTAATTGACATTTAGGAGAAATTCAAATTTTCATTTTCATTGTTGCTTGAAATTACCACTTTAAGCAATAAATATGAGTGTACTATGACTATTGAAGTTGTAATATAAAGTACAGAATCTAAGATGCATAGAACTGGACCTTCCATATATCCCTGTGAAACCCTCATTTGGAATATTTTTAGAGTTTTAACGCGATTGTATAGTGAGATTTTCCAAAATATTAGGAAACATAAATTTTATAGGAGTGACAATATACATAAATGAGAAACAACAAAAGTTACATCATTGTTATATTTGTACCAGGACAAGTCCTATTAACAAATTAGAATGAAAACGAAATTTATAATACTTCCCATATATAAAATTGTAAAGGAAGTTGTTTAAAGAATCTTTTCAAAAGTAATAAATTTTAAGTTAATTTCTTATTCATATAATCGCTTTCGAAATGCTCAACTTGTCATAATTATTAATTGTTAAATAAATTAATAATTAAACTTCACTATAAAATACACAAAAATTTTAATTTAATTCAACTAAAATAAAAGTAACAAAAGAAAGCTAGCTTGATTACGAATTTCTGTAATCTGCAATAAAGATCGAACACAATTTACACCCTAATAGTAAATATCACACGCCTTTTCCAGTTTTAAGCGAACTAGACCTAGAAACACGAGACAAAATATTTCTCAACTAGTGGGTGAGGTTAACTATAGATCAATATTTCACTTTTTAGTAATTATGTTAGATATGCAGAATGAGATTAGATTTTCAGTCTCAAGGACCTTGCTAGAGAAATGTTTGTTAAAACAAAATGTTTAATGTTAAGATACTTATTGAAAATAAAGCAGCAGTATAAGAAACACGGATTCCTATATTACCACCCTTACTAAGCATGCGATGGAACTAAATCACAGATTTTATCTTAGTAATTAATAAATATACCCAAGAAGAATAATCTTGGTTTACAATTTGTGTAAAACAATCTCATTGTTACTTCAATAACAAGTTTAGATTTTATAAAATTAAACTAGAAAAAGCACAAACAGGTATAACCGCATACTTTCAAATATTTCGTATTGTCACGTATTTTAATACAAGACACCACAAAATTGTGTGCGCTGCCTTCGTAATAATATCATTACTCATTCTTTTTCTACCTTTGTAAATTCCTGCTCGTCGTTCTTCATGTTTTCCGTCAACTTTCAAACGAACATTTCCACGTATGTACGTATTATGTGTATATGTGCCTCATTTAAAAGTTAAAACTTGTATACATAAACTATTCGGAAGCTTGCTGTTACAACAACAACGATGATTACCAACATAATGTAATGTTAAATGTGTTATCTGAACCCGAATATCTTTACGATGCGGTAAATTCTCGTGCGCGCTGCATTTTAGTAGAAATTTATGGAAATCTGGAAAAAATATATTTGTTGACTTTCGTTATATAACGCTACTACTCGGTGCATTTTGGTCTTGGTGTGCTTAGAAACTTCTAATTTTGTAACACCTAATCATCGCTATTATTTAAAAAGTTGTTAAAACATGTAAATGCATGCAAATTTTTCAGGTTTATGGAAGCGACACAATTTTTCCTGTGTATGTTTGTGTGTGCTAGATCTATAAATTTGGCAAGTTAACAGTGTTTTCGGCATAACCGTTTTTTAACGGTTGCGTTTCATGAAATGAGTCCTTCTCGTCAATTTATCAATGAAAAATTGGACACTCATTAATGTAAATTTCTAAAACGTGATGCCAAACGGTAGTCTTGTTACAGATATTAAACTGGATCTTTAATTTGGGGCGATTAGATCGTTTTTGAATAATCTGATGATTTCACTTTAATTTTAAACTTGAACCAGCCAAAGCATTTTATATAAATGAGCGAGGTAGGATTTAATAAACTTAACCTTATTTTTTTAATCTAGAAGACGGAAACAAATAAATGACTAGAAAGAAGATTTTATTAAATATCTAAATACTTACAATAACGACTGACGTTTTAAGCGACTCTATCCTGCAACAACAAGAACATATAATTATTAATATGTACCAAGAAACTTCATGGTTCATAATTAAATTATTACTACAAGGCGTACACAAATCCCTTCTCTAATCATAAAAATACACAATCATAATCTTAATAGCTCATATCAAATTGATTAGTAATGTCTGCTAATCGATTAAACCACCAGTTGAAATATTTCAACTGTCGTAAAAGAAGTCGTCAAATTTGTATTTTATACAACCGCCCTTACCCAAATAATTATGATATACTGTCATGTTACGTGCCAAACTTTCTTTGGTGTTGTTAGCTGTACAGATAAGATCGATATGTGTGATAGAGTCGCTTGTTATAATATTGTCATTCACCGCTAGTAACACAATTTCACTTCGGTATGCAATCAGTAAACAAAACATTACTTAAGGTTAGAAAAATTTATTTTATTACAACACAATTATTTTTTATTTATCCAGACGTAATCGTGATAAAATGAAGGTATTATATTAGAGAAATCTCGATAAAAATCCTTAGATTTCAAAGGTTATTCTCCATTCTGTAAAAAAAAAAATGTTGAAAACTTTCTTTCTGAATGCTTCTCTTTTTTGGAAACATTGAACACATCAATTATTTTAATTAATTTTGTTTTTTGTATCTTTTTCTATCGTTCGTATCATTGATACTTACGAGAAAATGATGTTTCCTACTTTTAAGTTATCAAGCTTCTAAATTTTAATTCGATGAACATCTAAGAGTACCAGCGTATCGGCACCCTACAATTCAGTATTTGAAATTACTGCATCTGCTGTAAGTCTTCCCTGCGCCAGCACATCAACTCAACCGTATGTAAAAATTGCCTACAGTAACCTACCACCATCTCTTGTTTCAATCCTCTTATCCAAAGTTGTTTGGTGTGCAAAAAAGGCGCTTCGCGTTTCCCTTACGATAACCAACAGCTAAGAGGTACTTCTAGTAATGATCTTTTAATCTGCTGCTCCTTTTTTCAAATCTTCTTATCAAAATGTGCTTCTGTACGAAAGATGGCGTTTCGCGTTTTCTCTTATAATAACCAACGCCTGTGGGGTATTTCTCACAATTTAATCTAAAGTTAAGATTTTGAACGCTTTTCTCCAGTGTAAATAACAAATTATTGAACAATTTTTTTTCGAAATACCTACCTTTGCGAATATTTGAATGTAGGTCAATTGCTTTAATTGTTTTGCATATATTTGTTTAATTATACGAAACGTCTCTTTGACAGTGGAAAAAAGACCTCAGACACCTGCTTAGTCTGCATAAAATGGCGTTTTTCTTTTTATGATAACCAACAGCTATACCTCATGGCTAGTATCTTCTAATATCTTTTAAAGTTAAGATTCTCTCCAATATAACAGATTATTAAAATAGTTATTTACGTAACAAGACGGGGAAGTGATAATTTACAAATCAAGCAGGTCAATTCCAGGACTCACCTAGCGGGTCGCATTGGAAGTCTGCGAGTCCTGTCAAGGCAGTTCCCTGACGTGGTATGTGCATATTGAAAAGAATAAAGGTCTAAAATAGGGGAAAAAACAAACATTCATGGAAATATGTTGCATCAGTTTTGTATTTTGTTCTTGATAAAATTATTCAGGGAAAGTTGTTGCTATAGGGACAGTTGCACAAAAGTTTTTTTTTTCTGAATATTTATCTTTCGAGAATATTTGAGAGCAGGTCAATTGCTTTAACTTTTCTGCGTCTTTTTATTTAATTATACGAAACGTTTTATACTTCTCTTTCACAGTAGAGAGAAGACCTTAAACTACTTATTCTTGAGTTTATCAACAGCTACCACTAAGACCTTGCAATTGAGATGTGTCAAATTATATGGAAATTACCACATCTGCTAGAAATCCATCGTGCAACTTCCTATAATAACCAACGACTAGAGGATATTTCTCACAATAGGCTTTAAATCTAAACTCGACATTTCAAACGCTTTTCTCCAGTGTAAATAACAAATTACTGAAGGAGCTTTTTTTAAATATCTACCTTCTTAGAATTTTTATTTAATTAGATGAAATACTTTATACTTGTCGTTCACAGTGGAGAAAAGGCTTCACACTACTAATTCTTGAGTTTATCAACAGCTAGCACTAGCGCCTTGCAATTATATAGAAATTACTGCATCTGCTCTACGTCCTCTCTGTGCCGGCACACTAACTCAGTCGTGCAGATTCCTACGAAGCAGCCTACCAACGCCTTAACAAGCTGTTCTTTTTCCAATGTTCTTATCAAATACTGCTTCGTGTGCAAAAAATTGCGCTTCGCGTTTTCTTTTAGTGTAAGCAACCGTTATGGGCTATTTCTAATGATAAACTTTTAATCTCAAGACCTAAGCAACTGAATACACCCAATTATATGGAAATGACTATATCTACTTTATGTCCTTGCTGTCCCGGCAACCAACTCATTCGTGCAACTTCTTACGAAGCAACCTACCATTGCCTTAAGAAGCTGCTCTTCTTTTAAAGTTTCTTATCAAAAGCTGCAAAATGAGCAGCAAGTAGCTGCTTTGAGAAGACGCTGTGTGTGCAGAGTCACGCTTCGCACTTACTTTATGTCAACCAATCGCTACGAATAATTTTTAAATCTCAAGTTACAATTTCAAAAGTTTTTCTCCAATGTAGATAGCAGACATAAAACTCGTTCCTTTTTTTTTTTAAATATTTACCTTCTCGAAATGCTTAAAAGCAGGCCAATTGTTTAAGATTTTTTTGTATTTTTTTTATGTCATTTATACTTGTTTAAAAAGAACTATCATACTATTCGTTGAAAGTGAAGAAGAGATTTTCAACTACTGAATTTTGGATTGGTGAACAGTCAATACCAGCAAGTTACAATTCAATCTCATTGTATTAAAAATCACTGCATCTGCTCTAAGCCCTCCCTGCACCAACACATCAAGTAAATTGTGTATCTGTCTACGATAACTACCACCGCTTTAACAAACTGCTCTTTTTTCAATCTTCTTATGAAAAGCTCCTTGATGGCCAAAAATGGTGCTTCGCGTCTATGACAACCAACAGTTAAGAGGTATTTTTAGTAGCTTATTTCATCTAAAGTTAAGATTTTAAAAGCTTCTCTCCAGTGTAAATAACAGAGTATTGAAACAGTTTTTTTTTTCTAAATAAATTACCTTTTGAGAATATTTGAAAGCAAGTCAATTCTTTAATTTTTTACGTCTTTTTATTTAATTATATTAAATGTTTTATACTTTTCTTTGACAGTGGAGAAAAGACCACAAACACCTTCTTCGTCTACAAAAAATGAAGCTTATGATAATCAACAGCTATGAGGTATTTCTAGTAGCTTTTAATCTAAAGTTAAAATTTTGAAAGCTTTTCTCCAGTGTAAATCAAGCATTGAACACGTTCTTTTGTTTCTAAATATTTACCTTCTTAGAATATTTGAGAGCAGACCAATTGCTTGTTCGTACACACTGGAGAAAAAGCTTCAAACTACTACATTTTGCGTTTATCAACAGCTAGCACTAGGACATTGCAATTGAATACGTGCTATATGAAAATTACTATATCTGTTCTATATCACATCAACTTAAGTTTGGATTTCAAAACCTTTTCTCCAATGTATGAAACGAGCTTCTTTTTTAGATACTTCCCTTCTAGAATTATCTGAAAGCATGACAATTTTTTTAAGTTTTTTTTTTTATATCAATATCTACAAGGGAATAAAAGGCTTCATACTTTTCATTCAGAGTGGAGAAGAGATCTCAAAATTCCTAATTTTGAGCTTATCAACCGCTACCACCGGTACGTTAATACTCATTATATCCACTTATATGGAAATAACTGCTTCTGTTCTAGTTCCTCCCCGCCCCAGGATACCATCTCGATCGTGTAGCTGTCCGCTCTAGAGGCAGTCTATGATTGCATTAAAGAGTTGCTGCTTTTTATGTGTTCTTATCAAAAATGCTATGCTTCGTGCTAACTTGTAATAGTCAATCACTGTGAATAATCTTCAAATCTAAAGTTACAATTTCAAAAGCTTCTCTCCAGTATAAAATAGCAAATATGAAGAGAAACTCCTTTTTTCAAAACATTTACTTACTAAAAATATCGGAGAGCACATCAATTGTTTCAAGTTCTTTTTGCATCTTTTTGTATTAATATCTATGAAGAAACAAAATGTTTCATACTTTTTATTCACGGTGGAGAAAAGATTCCAAAATTTCTACATTTTTTACGACAGTAGAGTAATCTGCTTATCGCAAGCGGTCTTGTGCGCAGAATGTCGTGTTTTACGCTTCTCGTACAATAACCAACAACTATAAAGTATCTCTATAAATAACTTTTTAATTAAAAGTTAAAACTTCGAAAACTTTTCTCAAGTGTAAAAGACACAGTTTTCTAAATGATTACCTTTTCAA
Source organism: Ignelater luminosus (assembly GCA_011009095.1). Classification (NCBI taxonomy): domain Eukaryota; kingdom Metazoa; phylum Arthropoda; class Insecta; order Coleoptera; family Elateridae; genus Ignelater; species Ignelater luminosus. Next base: position 133,404 of record VTPC01090963.1, read on the forward strand.
AAGTATATCAACTGTTTTAATTTCTTTTGCTCGTTTTTGTTGTCATTGCTATTGCCAGATACAATCTTTCAGATGTACTTGTTATTCACAGTGGAGAAAAAATTTCAAAATTCTAAATTTTTAAGCTTACAAATAGCTAGAGCATCAGCAAGCTAAAATCTAATATGCCCAATTACATGGAAATCATCGCATCTGTTGTAAGTTCTCGCTGCGCGTACACATCAACTCGATCGTACAACTTCCTGGGATGCAGCCTACCGCGTAGCCTTAGCTAGATGTGCTTTTCCATCAAAAGATGCTCTTTCGCGTTTTCCTTACAATAGCCAACATCTACAAGATATTTTTATAAATAATCTTTTGAAGTTACGATTTCGAAAGCTTTTCTTCGGTGTAAATAAATATAGAACAAGTGCTTATTTTTGTCTAAACATTTACCTTTTGGGAATATCTGGCAGCACGTCTACAGTTTTAACTTTTTTGCATCTTTTTGCATTATTGATATTTATGAGGAAGTTCAATATTTCATACTTTTCACCAACAGTGGAGAAGAGACTTCAAGATTCTAAAATTTAGTCATGTGAACAGCCTGTTCAACGTCCAAAAACTCAGGCTGCTGAATTATATAAAAACAAAAACACTGCATTTGTTCAAGGCCTACCTTACGTTAGCACACCAACTCAATCGTACAGCTACCTACGAAGCAACCTATTATCGCTTTAACACGCTGTGCTTTTCTTTAAATCTTCTTACGAAAAGCTGCTAAATGTGCAAAAGATATCGTTCCACGTTTCACTCGCAATAGCCAACAGTTGCAAAATATATTTATAAATAATTTTTAAGCTAAAGATACAATCTCGAGAGCTTTTCACCAGTGTAAATGAGTATAAGTTCTTTCTTTTTAAGATATCTGCCTTTTGAAAATATCTGAGTTCGTGTCAACTGTTTTAAATTCTTTTTGCATTCTTTTATATCATTGATATTTATGAAGAAACGAATGAGAAAAGTTTTCATACTTTTTATTCACGGTGGGGAAAAGGTTTGAAAATCCTAAATTTTGGGCTTATGAACAACCAGAATGAGAACCCTATAAAACTCAGGATGTCCAAATACATAGAAATAACTGAATTTAGGTCCTCCCTGCGTTAGCACATCAACTCAACTTCGCTTTAACAAGCAGCTGCCCTTTTTTAAATCTTCGCGCTTCAATTGTAATAACCCACTGCTACAAGATATTTCTATGACTGATCTTTTAATCTAAAGTTTCAGTTTCGAAACCTTTTTACCAGTATAGGAAATAAATATTAAACAAGTTTTTTTTTCATACCTGACAGCACGTCAACTCTTTTAGATCTTTTCGTTCGTTTTACATCATTGATATGAGGAAATCAAATGTTTCATGTGGAGAAAACGTTTCAAAACTCAAAATTTGGTTTGTGAACAGTTATCACGAGCACCTTTAAACTACGTGTGCTCAATTATATGGAAATCACGGCATCTATTGTAGGCTCGCTCTTTCCGCGCCAGCACACAACTCAATCTTCCAGCGATCTACGAAGCAACTTACAATTGGCATCGGTTTGAACAATCTGCTCGTCCCTTTAATTTTCTTATCAAAAGCTGCCTTATGTGCAGAACGCTGCAATTCGTGCTTCCTTCACAATATCTCTATGAATGTTAATCTTCTAATATAAAGCTAAACTTTCGAAAGCTTTTCTCCAGTGTAAATAATAAATGTGGAACAAATTCCTTTCTTTTTCTAAATACATTTTAAGAATATCTGAAAACTCGTCAACACTTAAAAGTTTTTGTATTTTTATATATCAATGGGATCTATGAAGAAATGAAATGTTGGATACTTGTCATTCACAGTGGAGAAAAGACCCCCAACTTCTAAATCTTAATTTTATGATTGTATGAAAGCTAACGTCGGCGCTCTACAATTCAATACCGCCAAGTATATGGAAATGCTGTGTTTACTCTAGACCCTCACTATGCCAACATATCAAATCGATCATGTAAAGTCGCCCACGAGGTATCAAAAATCGTTTTGTTTTTTTTGTATAAGTTTTCTAGTCATTAGATGTTGCTTGTGCGGAAGGTCGCGCTTCGAACTTCCTCAACGTTGACCAACAGCTTCATCTATAAATTATCTAGTAAGTTGCGATTTTGAAAGCTTATCTTCAACAGCAAAAGAATTGATCTTGGAAACAAAGCTAAGAATTTCAGATTAGAATAATGTAAAGTCTTCCTCGAAATTAATTATTTCTCATAGATCTATGTTGCGAATTTAGCAGTACTTAGTAACTTGCGGTCGCACGTAATAAATTCCTCTGAAGATTTGTCATGGGCAGTTTGAAGATTAATTAAAGTTACTGTATGTCATTTTCCTGTTTGATTTGAAAATCAAAGTCTTAGAAAAACCTAATTAATAACCATCCTGGATATTTATTTTATCCACATACCAAGTTCAAGAAAAAAACCGAAACAAACAAAGAGATCACATCCACACGTAGAATCCTCACCAGAATCGACAACGTACGTTGAATGCCAATAATTCAAGTGCATATAATGTCAAAGCTCGCGAGGACGACGTATCCACCATTAATTTTATTACCACAGACATGGGGGTACGGGTGCGAGCATGTTTGCACACATGCAAACCACGTATGCAACGTACACACACACATGCACATATAGCAAAACAACACGCGCTTCACACATACACACCTTCTGCGTGCGGACAGGAGGTAGAGGTTGACGACCCACCATCGTTGAGACTTTGAACATGCAGTTAAGTAGCAAAAGAGACCCTCTTCATCTTCACCTTCAGCAAAAATCGTCAAGTTCAAGCGAAGCCCCACTAAATTGGATCCTGTTACGGAGATTTATTAGGTGCAGATGTATTTCAAGTCGGCATTTCTTCCGTTAAAATCTAAAATCGCTCGATGACATCACTGCTATTTCGTGTTACCCTTCGGCCGCGAAAAAAATCAATTATTACTATCATCAGCCGATCTCAACCGGAAAAAGACAACCTAATATTAATACTGACAGAAGGCCCAACCCCAATTTAAACAAGACGGCAACGACGACCACCAGCGGCAGGAAAATACAAGTCATGCTTTTACCTTCGCGAAATGAACGACGCCAAATTCTAATTCCAGGTAAAACGTTCTGCGCCACTAATTAAAAGAGCAAACGCCGTTCCCATTGTTTTGCCACATTAAATCACTGACTATAAACAGCTCGTGAGTGATGTTCTCGAGAAGAACAAAAAACAAGGATTAGCGCAGGCATTTTTTTTTATTTACTAAAACAAGTAAATAAATAAACAAACTCTATTAAAACAAGCTTTTTGTGCCATTCTCACTTTTACGTGTCGGAATGATGTCACAGCCTACTTTGTTAAAATTTAATTATATTAATGTAGTTCAGGTTTTATGCTAGAACTAAAAGGCCCTGCACGCAATACCGATTGCCGGAAAAGCACCACGGCAATAAATATAAAGCATCCATCTATGTACTATTTACTAATACAAGATGGAAAACGATAAGAGGCAAACATATTGAATTAGCATTTTAGTTTTGATTGTAATATTATACGGAAAGTTTCCGCAACCGCTGCTTTTACTATAAATAAATTTAATATAACTTTCAGCATGAAATCTAGTGTCTAATTTTAATAGAATTGGCATTTGTTTATAAAAGAATTCAATGGGTAATAGCAGTAAAAGTGTATTAAATGTCACGGATCGGGACATCTGTTCAAAGATTGTTTTTTAACGACCAAATAATAAGAGGAATGTTTAAAGTAATAGGTGTTAACAAAATAATTGTGAAATTCAATGACAATGACAATACTATTAGTAACAAATAAAATATTAAAAACGTAACCATTCCAAGTTATTTTAGGTACCGATTGGCCATAGCAATTTGATGGATTTCACCTTGTGTAAATTATTTATTAATCAGATATACAATCGTTACGTGAATTAGAGGTTACGATTTATAAAACTGAAGAGAAGTTGGAATTTTTAACAAAATGTACAGTCAACGCATAAAGTAATGTCGCAAAATGATTTACATTTTGGTATTTAATGTCGGAATTCATGACAATTTTTTCATACTTAAGTGCTAACTTGATAAACTGATCTTCATTAATCGATTACTATTTAGAAAATGCAGAATTTTCCATTAAATGAGAAATTAAACGCTAAAATATAAAACGTTTGCGACATTACTTTATGAGTTGACTGTACGTCCGATAACACCAACTAACCAGGAATTAGGGTGAGAATGGTGATAAAAAACCCCTGTCGAGCGAGTAAAGATATCGTGGCCAACCTTAACATCTAAAATAATCTGAAATGGTTTATTTTTAATTTTAATTAATTAATTAGCTTTGCTGCGGCCGCACTAGGCCTTCCTTGCGCCGACATGCCGATGGTGGTGCGGCTGTTCACCGAACACGTTAACGTCGATCGTGCAAAATGGCTCCTCTTTGTCACCTTCTTTCCCTCATATTTGGACCAAGTAAATTTTCAACTTAATACATTTTTTGTTTCTTTTGGTTTTTCATCTTTACAACTTAAAAATTCTTGAATGTAATATTTTGATATCTTAGAAAAACCCGCTGTTCCTTCTTTCTTCCTATTCTAGGTCTATCTAACTTTTATTTCTTTCCAGATAAATGCGTCTTAATTGCACCGATACGGGCTAGCTACTCATACTAGAAAGATTCTGAAAACTCGTCTTTTTTCTCTTGAATCGCTCGATATTGCTTTTGCCTAGGCAGACTCGCTTTCGCTCTAATTAAGAAACTCTTCGAGTCCTTTTCCCTACAAATATTTACGTGAAGAATTTCCTTTTTCTCTTCAAACTTTCTTTTCTGGACAGAAAGATCCTCATTCAGTTTAATCGAGGCAATTGTGAAATTGCTTTAATTCCTTTTTTCCGATTAACAACTCTCTGAATTCTCTACGTTTTACGAAAAGATCGTCATCGAGAATTCCTTCCTGTTTGAAACGCAAAGATGTTTTGGTCGGCAACTTGAAATCTTCTAAACTGATACTTTCTCAGCCAAACCCACATGTATTCGCCAGTCGACTTAAGCCAAAGATTTTTCCAAATATCCATCAATCTCAAGAGACTGAAAACTTTTTGAATTCTCTACATTGTACAAAAAGATATCCATTAGATATTCTTTCCAGATCAAATCAAGAAATTTCTAAAAGGAAGCCGTAAATGATGTGAACGCTGGGTAGATAGGTTCTGGTCGAAGGTTGCTTCCAGCCCGTGTTCATAAGTTTACATCGAACGACTCCAAACGTTCTATACGAAAAGATATTTATCAGAAATTTCTTCCTGCCCAAGCCATAAGATTTCTTCTGCATAGCACTAAACCTTCCAAACTCCCCTCACGGTTCCTTTTTAGACAAACCTTGATGTTTTAGTCAGATGACCTAAAATTGTCCAGATCCTTTGTTCTGTACGACAAGGTTTATTGGTTCACGTCGTGCAACTCAAAACTTTCTGTCAAAATCAAGACCGACTTAACTAAAGTAAACAAATTCTCATCAAAGATTTGTGGATGCCCAAGTCAACATATCTTCTAGATAACTAGAAATTCTTTAAACTATACATACGAGTACATCCTGGGTAGAGACGTTCTCGTCAGAGATTGCCTCCTGTATGTAGGAACTCAGAAATTGAAGCCAAGCGGCTCGAGAATTTCTCTAAAAGATTACCGTCAGAGAATCTTTTCTGCTTGATTAAAGCAATCTTTTAATAGGAACTTTAAATAATCTAAACTCCCCCCTCCCCTATGTAGGAAACTTCTCGTTAAGAGATTCTTTGTTGGGAGAACCTAGACTCTCAGCAAGGCATCTTCGACCTTGTAAAGCAAAGTTTTTTTCAATTTTCATCTTTCAAGCCAGAAAATCTTTTCCAAATAACTCGGAATTGTCCACTTTTCTCTCTAGCTCAACGACTTGAAACTTCTTGAATCCGTCAAAGATTCCTTCCTACTCAAGCAATCATACAAGATTTTCCCGCCATATGGAAAAGTTTTTGTCAAAGTCAACGGTTTCTTCTTGGTTGAACTTTTTAAATTCACTGTTTCGTAAAACGCGATGCTTATCCAAATTTTTTTCCCTGCGCAAACCAAAAGATTTCTTTCGGGCAACTATATGAAGAGATTTTCGACAAAGTAAAAGGTTAAATTCTCCATCTTGTATCATAAGGTTCTTTAAGAATTGCTTTTTACTCATTAATGGACTTGCTGTATAATACTGATGTTGTCTGAATTTAGTTAAAATATTTAGGTTTTTAAGTTAAAAAATTTTCTTCAATAGCTCTAAATTTCTGGATAAAGTGTTCTTCGTCAGAAACTCAAAATGTACTCATAGTTTCTTGTCAAACATTCATTTTGAACTTGGAACTTTTTCCATGATATAAAGGGGGTTTTCGCCAAAGCCAAGGTTTATTTCTTATACAAACCAAGTGACTTAAAACCTTCCAAATCTTTGATTCCACTTTTGAATATAAGTAGCTCTAGATCGTTCGATTTTTTTCCTTGACTAAGAAAGTTCTTATCTAAGATTACTTCTTGCTCGAGTCCATAATTCCCGATAGATTTAAATCATTCAAACTTCTCTAGCTACATAAAAGGAAGTTTTCGACAAAACTAAAGGCCGAACCCTCGGGTATTCACGTCAAGCAACTTCAGACCTTCCAAATTCTTTACCTTGCCTGTTTGACAAGGCTTCTTTATGCCCAAGCCAAAATACTTCTCTAAACTTTCCTACACTGTAGGTTTTCCTCAAAGCAAACGATTTCTTCTTTGAGCGAACCTCAAGCGACTTCAGTCCTTAAAATTCTCAACCTCATACGACAATGTTCTCCTTAAGAATTCCTTCTTGTTCAAGTTCTAAATCGCCCAAACTCGTCCCTTCAGGCTTCTTTTTCAGAAATTGCTTCCTGCTTAAAGACGTCAGTGTATGATTCACAGACAGAGGATGTACTTTAGGAAAAAAAAATTATACGGCAAAAATATTTAATTTTTGTCGAGGAGTGCAATGCAAACAATTGCATTCTTCGATTTTACTCCGAAATGATGCATTATACGGAAAAGTACAACAGTAAACTTTTTGCTTCAAATCGGTTGCTGATCTTGAAAATAGGAATTTCTTTAATTTTTCAACAGCTTAACAATTTTTTAACGTTGGGGGTTAGACCACCCTCAATTCTCCACCTCTGATAAGTATATCAAACGCAAAGCTATGTAGAATAGTAGACGCCTTATAGTATAACAAACATATAGAAAGCTCTCTCTCACCCTTTGTAAGTATGCGAGACTTAGAGTCGGACCGCCGCAGGTGCGATGGCTGAGCAAGAGTCTAGAGATGGAGCCAGCTCTAATACAATTATACAAAAGTGTTGTTGCATTTAACCGATGCCTGCCTTTATGTGGAAGCTGCATGGTTTGTTATCGTAATTCAAATTTTTATTTTTACTAGAACAGTACGTAGGTATCTCCAATGTAATAAAACCAGAATATTTGGTACATAAAAATAACTGCTTTCGTTCATGGTACACTATCAAATCATGATTCGTTCGAGCATTATCCATGTTTATTGTTAACAAATTATGAGTAAATGTCCACATGTTTCCAACAAACGCTGTTTTTGGAAACACTCTGTTAATAAACAGTGTGTCCAAAAAAAGTATGGAATATCCTATATATCTGTTTCCTATAAAAGTTGTTTAGTGTTTAATTTTACATTACAGGGAAATACCAAATAACTATTTAAAAAAAAGCCAAACGAATAACACTTGAATTTCTTTCAATGGGAAGGTATCCTTTTATTGCACTCATTTGATAGAAAATACTTTTCTTTTTTCTTCTTCTTCTTTCTTTCTTATATGTTGCCCTATAAATAGACTCAAGTCTGTCTCCATCTCTTCGGTGGTCTTCCCTGGGACCTTGTCCACGCGGGATTGCCGAGTTTTACTCTTTTGACGATTGAGTTTTCTTCTCTCCTGTCCACATGTCTACGTATTCCATTCTTTTCTTCTTCGCCTAACCCACTTTGTTACGTCCCGTATATTACTCAGCTGTCGCAATTCCTCGCTTTTTATTTGGTCGAATAGTGTTTTCCTGTGTATGTCTCGTATCACCTTCATTTCTGTTGCCCTCATCATTTGGATGGTCCTCGTTGTATCTGCTTTCGTCTCTGCAGCATAATTTAAAGTTGGACGCATTGCAGTTTTGCAGATTCGTGTTTTGCCTTCAGTTGTGATATTTATTTTTCCAGACACGGTCTTTCAACCGTCCTGCTATTTGCAAGGCTTTCATCATTTTTTTCTTTACTTCTTCTCGTAGGTCTTCAGTGCTGGTTATTTCTGATCCTAGATATGTAGACTTGTTGATTTGCGCTACTATCTCTCCATTTACCTCCAACGTACATCTTATAGGCTCCTTCGCTGTTACCATGCATTTAGTTTTTTTTGTGTTTACTCTCATATTGAATTTGTTTGCTAGTGTGTGAAGAAAATTAGAAAAAAGATCATCTTCATTGCCAGATATTAGGACGGCATCATCAGCATACTATGTGGAAATAGTTATTGCCCATTTTGTATCCTACCGTTTTGTCAAGTACTTCAATGATTCTGTCCATAATGAAACTAATAAACAAGAAGGGCTTAGTGAGTCACCCTGTCTTATACCGGTGTTCACTTTCACTTCTTCAATTAGAAGTTGTCCCACTTTGATGTTCGTTGTCCAGCGCTTGTTTATTTCCTGTACGATCTTAATTAGACTTGAATTCAATTTATTCTCAGCCATTATTTTTATTACGTCTGCTAGGCGGACTCTGTCAAAGCACTTCGTCTTGTCTACAAAACATAATAAGCGAGCATATTGTATCCTCTTGATTTCTCAGCTATCTGTCTTACAATGAACATGGCATCGATTGTTGATCTGTTCTTTCTAAAACCCCGTTGTTCTTCTGTTATTTTTATATCCTTACTTATTTCTTCCGGTATCATTTTCGTGAATGCCTTTAGTGTGCGGTTTTTGGAGAGTAATTCCGCGCTAGTTGTCGGGTGGTGTTTTTTGGCCTTTTTTAAATGTCGGTATAGTTATGCTGTTCTTCCATTCCATTGGTATCTGTGCTGTTCTTAGAATGTTGGTGAACAGTCGGGTGAGTTCTTGATCTAGTCTCGTAACTCCATATTTCAGCACCTTATTTGTGATGTTGTCTGGTCCCGGACTTTTCTTATTCTTCAAGCTCTTCATTAGTTATGACGTTTTCTGAGTTCAGTTCTATCTCTCGATTTTTGGCTTGTCGATCGTCATCTTCTTCAGGTGTTTGTGTTTTGCTTTGTCGTTCTTAGCTGAATAGCTCTTCGTAGTATGTTTTCCATTCTTCTGGTGGTATTTTACTGATTTGTACAGTGTTTTATGTCTTACTTATGTCTTCTTCCCCATTGTTAGAGTTTAATACTCAAAACTTTCCTTTTATATTTTGTTGTCCCCAGAGGGCATTAGCGCCCTGCGTAGAAACTCCTTTTATTTTTGACAGATAGTTTCAAAACGTCTAGCGAACAAGTTCGTGTGGTTAAAATTCTTGTTTTAATAGTTTCATTTAGTGTATGTGCTATCTCTACGGTCCCTTTTTCCTTCTCCTCCCTCTCCCTCATCCTAATTAGTGAATTCGAGCCAAGACAGCATCGAAGTGGTGAGTACCTCTATTTTTTGTTCTTTTTTATAGATTTAGTACATGACTTGTTCGAAGCCCTTGCCACATTCTCTTTAAATACAGTCCACAGATTATAGAATCTCCAACACCCATATCCTCTTTTGATTTCCGTGTAAGTTCCTTTTCATACCATTTATGAACCCTTCCCAATAGCTTTCTTTGATTTACCTTATTCTGCTGTTTGCCAAGTTTCGTTGCTGTATGTGATTGTCTCTATTCTCTGGTGTTTGACTATGTATGTATTGTATATAAAATATGTTCTCTTGTTTCTTTCTGCAATATCTTTTATCTCTGGCGTGAACCATAGAGTTCGATTCTTCTTGTTGACATTTATTTCCCTTTCACCCACGGCTTCTTTTGCAGCGCTTATAATGTGGTTTTTGATTGTTACCCATTGTTGAACAGTGGTGTCATGTTCAACAAAGGGATTATCGTTTATCTTTTCTTCCAATCAGTTTTCATAAAGTTTTCTTGTGCTTTCATTGTCAAACGATTCCGTGTTGATCTTACATACATAATGGGGTTTTAGGTTTGTCGTTGTGGCAAATGCAATCTAATCTTGCACAGCACTTCCGGAGGTTCGAATTGTCTGTTAGTAATAAAATAGTCCAGCACTGACTGTTGGCCTCTCCTATTCTGTCATGTGCATTTAAATATATCCCACATTATGATTAAATATGTGTTATTTATTCTCATGGCGTTTAGGGTGCAGAAAGCTTTGAGTTTATCACCACCGTTATTTGTTGCCTATTCATTGAATCTTTGTGTCACTCCAGTGACAATGATGTAAAACTTTGATACACTTGCATTTGACTAAAACGCAAAAAAGTGTTTGAGAATTTATTTCAATAGTAATCTGTTACGAATTGAGAATTTTTATAACAACTATACTGGTGTATACTTGTCTCACGCCTTTTGTCGCTATAAAGACCGTTGATTGTGCATTATTAGTTCTCACAGTCCACCACAGCAAAGATAATTTTCGACCCCTATCATGATCATAACAAAAGAGCAAAAAAGCTATTCTGGAATTGTGGATAAAAATTGCCTGGCCTTCAAACTCGCCCGATTTCTATCTCATGGATTTTTTAAGTGTTAGATCACTGAAGTATTTAATTAGTAAAAATCCTAGAACTTGATCTTCACCCCTATATCGGATTAGGATTTTAAAGATTTCTTTAAGTTATCATTTCCTGCATTCTGTCTATGCGCAACATTAAAAAAATTCTTTAAAAGTTTCCACTGCCACCTTGAGTAATCCCACAAAATCATGTTTTTCAAAATTCCACTGAAATCTCAAGATTCATCAAAATTTCAAGTAACTACAACTTCATGTAGTCCATTAAAAGTTGTAGAGTCAAGATTATTATTGAAATCTTCTCTATTTTAACAAAAACAATTGATGAATATTTTCTTAATTCTAATAAGTCTAATTAGATACGCCTGCTGAGATTTTTCAAACAATACTAATGAATTTATAGTTCGCTGAAATCGAATTGCAGTACATTCTCGATTGAATGCCCCTTTTACGAACCATTATTAAAAACCATGAAGAGACAGACATATATATAGGATTGGTCGATTAACTCCTTAGAAAAATATGACTAACAAAAAACAGTTTTTGGGCGCGTCTATATTATTATTTATACTACTGTATATAGTACTATGTATCAGCCAACATACATAATTTTAATAGTAGTAACGCATACATATAGGAGCTTTAGGTTATTGTTCTTTCCAGGTACGTGTCTGTGGCGCCATTCACATGTTTAATTATGTGATTTTTTTACGGTCGGTCTATCTATTTAAAATATAAAAAAAAATGTAAGAGTTATGAAACCGTAAAATCCATAGCAAGGTTAGGCGGTTAAATTACGTGTATGTAGGAATTCTACTAAACGCAATTTTGACCTGACCTCAAATAAATTTCTAACCTCCTTTTTTCCAATGAAAACAAAAAAGAAAACTCTACTTTTTTAGATTTGCTTTCGTTTGTTTTGGTTGTTAAAGTTAACGAAATCGGTTGCACAAATAACTTTTTTCCTGAATTTATAAATAGAAGAAAGAAATAATTATTATGCACGGTTAGGTGTGTACACCTCTTAGTAAATAAAATTTATTGCGATATGCTTCCATATTATACACATACATACATACACACACAAAATAAAGCATGAAGGTCATGCTCTATTAACTAACCATTCGTATCCACTATCTATTTTATTTATTATTATTACTAGTATTATAATCGCTTACGCGTCTATGGACATTTTTCATTCGGAATGCGAAACTAACCTAGAATTCCAGTTTAGAAAGAACAATGTGACATTTCCTTGTTTGATTGGAATTTATAATGGCTCAAATAATGTCACATAATTACCCTCTAACACATGCAGTATTTATTTAAAACAGTTTCTCATTATGCTTCTGTAGTAAATTACCATAAGGCGGATCATAATTACCCGTTTATAGTGAATGTGGATTTACAGCTGACAACTATAGTGTTACACAAGGAAAAGTATACTAACCTCTTCTTTGTGGTACTTTATGGAAGATTGTTTCATACAATATACAATGCAAACTCGGTGAGCAGCTGGCGGATCGAAACTGATCTAGGCAATAACTAACAAATTAACTAATTAAGTTAAAAAGAAATCAAGACGCAAGATGATAATAATTCTAATAAATCTGCAATCTCGGTATCTTAATGCTTTATGTTTATTGCTGCTTTTATAATAATTTACTCAAGTTTCCTTTACTAAGTCTAAACCCACCATCTCGATATCCCGATAGATCTACTCATGATACGATCTACTAAACTTCTTGTTTATAACGCCGCATAGAATTTCTTGCTGGCCCAGACTCGTTGCATTCATTGGCGACTATAATTACTAAAATTCTATTTAGAGAATCGCATTAAGCGTGACTTACCCCGATAATTGTACTATTGCCTTCCCAAAGGAAGAAATAAAACCCAACACCTTGTATATAAATTCTGCCCAAATTCACGCATTTTTGAAGCAACCGCTAATCAAAATAAAAATTTCTATCATCAATTCGTATTAATTCTGTGTGCGCGAGTGTTAAAAAGTGTTTCTCCAGCATTTTCTCGAGGAAGCTTTTGAGAATTTCTCTGTTTCGTTCAAAAAGTAAATACAGTATATAAGCCCTTTATTACAGACTGACCAAGCATTCTGGTCTGCAAGCCGTAATATATTCTACGATAGTCAGACCATGATAGAAACAGAGACACAAGCAGAAAGAAGGAAGCCGAAACGTTGAATTTTGGTTTGAAAGTGACACAGTTTCGATTTGCAAATCGTTGTGGTGTCATGAAAATCTAACGACCAAAAGAAAAGTGATTACGCGAGGCTTGAGGACGTTAAAACCAGACTGAACTGATTTCACTAATTTGCACACAATACCGATGTGATAATTGTCTAGGCCTCGTTTGGAGAGGAAATGAGAAAGAAAATCTCTTAAAATATCAAAATACTTTGATTTCGAACTGCGTAAACAGGAAGCCATATATGGAGAAGCGTTACGATTCTTTTCAAAGACAGTTTGAGAAAGCTTGGACATGCTAAAATATCTTCTAAACATCTAATAAAAGTACAGTTTTCTATCATAAATTCGTTTCAATTTTGTAGTGCACAAGTGTTAAAAGTGGTTTTTGGTGTTTTCTCAAGAAAGTTGCGAGAATTTCTCAGTTTCGTTTCTTGACAAGTACAAAGAAAGCAAGTACATATAAAATTCTTTATTACAGAAACTGACAAAGTATTCTGGTCTGCAAGCTGTAATCCTAATCATGGTGGAAGTAGAAGCGCAAGCAGAAGGCAAATTCCTGAAGCCAAAAAGCTAAATTTGGATTCAGATTTGACGAATTTTCAACCCATGAATCGTCAGACCGTCATTAGAATCTAACCCTTGAAAGAAAGATAATTACGAGAAACTTGAGGACGGTTAAACCGGGCTGAACTGTTTTCACTAATTTGCACAAAATGAGGATGTGGTAGCAGCCTGATCTCCATTTAGAAAGAAGATGAGAAAAATCTCTTTTAGTATATCAAAACACTTGGATTCTGTATACCGTAGACAGGAAGCCGAAAAAAGAGAAGCGCTACTGTTCTTATTAAAGACAGTCTAAGAAAGCTTAAGTTTACTAAATGTCTCCTAAGCCTCTAATCAAAATGCAGTTTTCTATCATAAGTTCGTTTTAATTTTGTGCGTGCGAGTGTTAAGAAGTGTTTTTAAGCGTTTTCTCAAGAAAGTTGAGTGAATTTCTCAGTTTCGTTTCTTGGAAGGTACAGAGAAAGCAAACGCAAATAAAATTCTTTATTAGAGAAACTAACAAAACATTCTGCTCTGTAACCGTAATTCTTCGATGATTAAATCATGATGAAAGCGCAGACGCAAGAAGAAAAAACCCGAGTCTTGAAGCCGGAATGTTGAATTAGATTGGAAAGGAGATTACGAGAAGCTTGAGGACGGTTAAACCGAGCTGAACTGATTTCACTAATTTGCAGTGTGACTGTGGTAATCGCTTGGGCTTTGTTTAAAGTTAAAATGAGGTAAATCTCTTTTAGAATATCGAAAACACGTCAATTCCAAATTTCGTAAACAGGCCGAACAGAGAAAAGAGTTACTATTCTTATCAAAGATAGTTTTTGAAAGCTTAGAGTTGCCAAATGCCTGTCTTTAATCAAAGTGCAGTTTTCTGACTTAAATTCATTTCAACTTTATGTGCGCGAATGTTAAAAAGTGTTTCTCCAGCGTTTTCTCAAGAAAATCGGATTTCTCAGTTTTGCTTTTTGGCGAGCACAAAGAAAGCAAATACGTATAAAATTCTTTATTTGAGAAACTGGAAAAGCAGGTAGACCAGGAAGAAAGTAGAAACGCAAGCCAATAGAAGCAGAATCTTGATGCCAAAAGGTCAAATTTGGATTCAAAAATGTCAGTTTCAACCCGTAAATCGTTATAACATCATTAGAATTTAACGCCCAAAACAAAGCTGGTTGAGGACGGTTAAACGGGGCTGAACTGATTTCACTAGTAAATATGAATGTGGTAAACGCTTAGGCTTCGTTTGGATCTACAATAAGGAAAATCACTCTTAAAATATCAAAACAGATTCCGAGTTTCTTAAACAGAAGGTCAAATAAAGGGAAGCGCTACTGTTCTCAGAGCAGTTGTACACGGACCACTCGGTCGCGTAGCGTCACAGAGGCGATGTACGCTCGCTTCAGTCGTAGGGAGTTGCAAATCCCCACGATTCGTTGCGCTGCCAACGTGACATTGAGTTCTTCAGATGAACGCTTTCCAAGCTGTTAGTTGTTTTCTGAAATTGTCGATGCATATATGTAATTGAAAAACTTAGAATCGCCCGCTTTCAACGAATTCATATAGACTTGTCCACTTGTCAACCGGTCTGCCGCTATTGCATGCATCGAAACTGATGGCGTCTAGGAAGACGAGCCGACGGACGCGACGACGTCTTAGATGTAGAACGCTAAGCAATCGTTCTATAATGTGCTAATGCTTTATTAATAGTACTCTTCGACCTGAACTAAAACGCATGCCTATTATAATACGCATGATTAGATCTAGATTACAGAGATGAAATTAGAATATTTTTAGAGCAACCTACCAAACCACAAACGATGTAGACTTTCATTTTTGTTAAACACAGTTATTACATTTTCATTGCTCCAATCAACAGTCCCTATGATTCCCGACACTAAAGTCTGGGGGGGTAGTATAGGTTTAAAACTGATAATAGCAGAATTAGAACAAAAACCCGTTTAACGGTCTACAGGCAATTGTTTGGGAACCGTTGAAGTTATTAAGGTAGAATTTCGAATTATGGTATAATTTGACCTTTAGATTGCAAAATAAATAAGAACATTTTTTAAAACAATCTGTGAAACCGAAAACGATGTCGACTTTCATGTTAGTTAAACGTAGCTACTACATTTTCATTGCTCCAAAATAAAAGTATAAGGGTACTCCAAGATCGAAGACTAATAATAGCAGAACTACAATAAAAATCCGTTTGACGATCTACACGCAATTATTCTGAAACCGTTGAAGTTAATGGGGTAGAATCTGATATTCTGGTATAATTCTAGGTTGCAAAAATGAAATTAGAACATTGTTTAGAACAACCTGTCACACCGAAAACGACATCGACTTTCATTTGTTAAGCGGAATCACTACTTTTTTATTGATGTCTCGTAAGATCTCCGATAAGAAAGTATCAAGTACCATAGGTCTAAAATTGATAACGGAATTAGAACAAAAAATCAAAATCTGTTCCGTTAAACGATCTGCACTCGATTATTCGGCAGCCATTAAACCTAGCAAACTGAAATTTAGGATCCCAGTATAAATCGACTTCTAGATTGCAAAACGCTAACTAGAACACTTTTTAGAACAACTTGTCATACCGGAAATGACATCGATTTTTATTTATTAAATAGAACCACTACTATTTTATTGCACAGATCAAAGTCTTATAAGATACCCGATAAAAAGTTATATGTACTGTTGGTCTAAAATCGATAGTAACGAAATTAGAACAAAAAATCGGAATCTTTCCCGTTTAATGATCTACACGCCATTATTTGGCAACCATTAAAGCTAGCAAATTAATATCTAGTATCCCGGTAAATCAAGCTCTAGATTGCAGAACAGTAATTGAACATTTTTTTAGAACAAGAGACGTCGACTTTCTTCTTTTGATTCCTGCAGGATATCAATCGAAGCAATAAAAAGTTAGTAGACAGGGTTGGTCTAAAAAGTGTTCTAATTTCATTTTTGCAGTCTAGCGGTCAGATTATACTAGAATTTTAGCCCAATAGCTTCATCGGTTCCCGAATAATAACTTGTAGACTGTTAAACGGGACACCCTATACAAAAAGATGTTACCAAAATAAAAATGAGGACAATTTCAACTGATTTGTTTTAGCCGCGAATGCTCTACATACCATCGATTAATTATAAGTAGCGCCACTTTATGGGACTACTGAGAGGCTAGCCACTAAGTGGCGCCACGCGATCGTGCGACCGTGTGATCCATTTGCAAGTGCTCTTACAGACAAAGTTTGCAAAAACTCACAATCAACTTTATTATTTCAGTAAATTTGCGATTCTATAGAATATTATAGAGTAAATCAAGACCTTTTTGGAAATATAAGAAAAATGTTATTAAACAAATCCAGTTGAATAGGGGCAAGCTTCTCATGCTTTTTATCTAAATATTTAATTAAAGTGAGAAATCGAATTGAAAGACACTCTGTGTTAGAGTGACTAACGCTTGTTTCACAATGATTCGACTGTTTTTATGATACCAGCATTAAATCCCCATCAAGCGTTTTCTTGTCATTTCATTAAGATAAAGGTAGATCTAATCTGCAATGTAAGCAGCAGTAGATTTTCAAGATGTTTTCGAAATATTTTTCGTTTTCATTTTCGTAGTTTTTAAAATTTCCATTTTTTATGAAACTACTACCTTTATCTTAATAAATAACAAAGGTGAACAAAACTGTCTGCAACTTGAAATTTTGCGTGTTTCTTTTCATACAAATTACAGTAGAAAATGTACTGACGTATTAAAAGTTTAGGTTTTTTTTATTTATCAGTTTATTATTCACCAGACAAAGTGACTTTCTAATATTATTTCATAGGAGCAACATGGGACATTATTACATCACGAGAGCATTATAAATTTGTATTTGTATTTAAGATATCAAATTAAATTAGAAATTAATTTTCAACTATCCCAGCTTTAAGGGATTTATATTATCAACTTCAGGGCGAATTAACTAGGTACGGGATTAAAGCTTGACCATCCAGGGAAATTAAAGCCGCCAATTTAACTAGCGGGTGTGGAACTTTTGTATAGGCTCTAGAGGATAAACAAATGTATGCAACTTTTGCAAACGTTGTTAGTTTCAAAACGTAATTTATTGGGTTTATCCCTTTAATTACTAATTAATATGGATTTATGTCACATTCTTATTGTTAATTTTATAGACAGTGACGCAAAATAAACTATAGGGAATTATTAAAGCTCAGAAATTCCGATTTTATAAAAGTAAACGAAATTAAAATAATTTTTTACGCGCGAAAACCGAACTAGGCGTCATTTTTTTATATACAGTGTGTCCAAGATAAGGATGCACAGCATGGGGATCTTGGAAACGGTAAGAGATACAGGATCGGTTAAATGAGATGAAAGTTGGCTATTTATAGGACCTTTTTGTTGGTGTTTGCAAAATCTAGATATCTTGCACAGTTTCAGAGATATTTAAAAAAAAGTAGATTTCTCGATTTTCGTTATTACCTTTTCTTTCTTTTATTTGAAAAGATATCAGAAAACTAAAACTACTTTCCCATTGCCACTTTTTATTCTCTATTAAAATACACTAACAATATTCCTATACAACGTTTCCTTTTCGAGCAACCATCATCAACCTCATTTTTTTAAATAAGCGGAAAATCAATTGAAAATTGTTTTAGATAGCTCCTGTTGTCACGATTCTAATGATATAAAGATTATAGGGTTATTTTGATTTCTTATGCTATAAATTAATGCATTCTGCAGTACCCTGGCCTGCACTATCACCTGATCTAACACCGTTAGATTTTTTTCCTCTGGGGTTATGTCAAGAATCATGTGCTCAACCAAAATTTTGAAGATGAACAGCAATTATTACAGTTAGTCACAGCAGCGTTCAATACAAAAAAATTAAAACCAAAATAACCCTATCATGTTTACATCATTAGAATCGTGACAACAAGAGCTATCCAAAACAATTTTCAATTGATTTTTCGCCTATTTAAAAAAATGAAGTTGATGATGGTTACTCGAAACCGAAACGTTGTACAGGAATTTTGTTAACGTATTTTAGTAGAGAACAAAAAGTGGCAATGGAAAAATGGTTTTAGTTTTCCGATATCTCCTCAAATAAAGGAAAGGAAAAATAATAACGAAAATTGAGAAATCTACTTTTTTTTAAATATCTCTGAAACTATCCAAGACATCTAAATTTTGCAAACGCCAACAAAAAGGTCCTATAAATAGCCAACTTTCATCCCATTTAAGAGCAGTTTGACACTATGCTAAATTTTCTAAAAATTTTTGTACAAATTAAGTTTTTAAAAATTTTCCGTCGTTGCAAACGGAGTTTACATAGAAATTTTTGTAGAAATTTTGTCAACAAAATTTTTATAGAATATGTTCTAAAAATTGGTAAATTTCTTGCAGAAAATGCGCAGTAAACGTGAACGCGTCTATGCGCAAACCGACATTAGCTGATCGTCTGCACCTCTGCTTGCTTCCCTATTACTTGCGGTAATGTTTACGAGTCGCATTAAAGGTTGCTTAAAGGTCATTGCAAACAGCTGTAAATAGATTGATACTGCGCACCCTCACGTCAAAAATTTTGTAAAAAATTATGCATAGTTGCATACAACTCGCTACAACAACTTACCAAAAATTTTCAAAGAAATTTTTATAAAAATTCTTTTATAAAATTTCCTCAAAATTTAGCATAGTGTCAAACAGCTCTAACCGATCCTATATCTGTTACCGTTTCCAAGATCTCCATGCTGTGCATCCTTATCTTGGACACACTGTATATGTTCAAGGTCAACTAGACAAAGTAAAACAAAATATACACAGAATCTTTTTTAAAAAAAAACCCCGAAAATCAAGTAAACAAGGTTTTGACACATTAACATAACCTTGCAAAACAATGAAATTTAAATATGACAGAAGTACAAAAAACAAAATAAATTAGTGAGGTTATATCAAATGACGTCACGCCAATCACAATAGCGTTTGAGGTCACGTGAACTGTTTTAAATATTCCCTTTTTTTATTTCGAATATGGTAACGACCGACATTTATTAGATTAAAGAATTTAAGATTCATACCTTTTCATATTATTAATAATAATAGTAATAATAAAAATCCATAAAAGTCGAGCGTTTATTAATGCAGTACCATAGAAATTCTCTATTAGCGACTGCAACCAGAAATAAAAACCCCAATTCTCTCCTTAATAGTTCAACCTAACCAACATAGTAGTCGACGTCCTTACAGATAAAAATAAAAGAAATAAATAAAACGTTTAAAGAGAATTGATATTACGTAAAGTGTCACAATCACCGCCTGCGCAGCTTTCTAAGCCATCTATATATAATAAAAAGATTTAATCAAAAATTTCTAGGACATCCGGTAAAGCATACTACTACTATATTATAGTTTATGTCTGTTGTGTCTCTTGCATAAAAATTATGTGCCGTCCCCTTAACGTTATATCTATCTACTATCTACTCTCAATAGTATCTTGGTAATGTCAAGAGGTGAACATTACATTATTATCGCATCTGACTGAGAGTACGCTCCCAACGACACCACTTTCACTTACTACCCAACTCTATACATCGTAATACCCCGCACAGTCGATTGTATCAGCTGATATTATTGGTATTGATTGTGTAAAAATCACTTAGGCTTGTCACGACACGACAAATTATAGTGATGAGTTTTACATTTCTCAATAGACCTAGAAATACACTATTGTATATTGCGTTTCAATTGTTCTGATTTGAAAACTTTCTTTAAAACGGTCGTGTGGGCAGGGGGGAAGTCCCCTTGAACCCGTCTTAATTGTATCGAGAGAGAGAGAGAAAAAAAGGCATTATTTAGGGTATTCGAAGTTTCACTCCGTCCGCCAGATTGGATTGATTTTACCCACAACAACAATTAACTAAACGAAAAACAGCTCCATACAAATGCCGAACAAAATTACAAGACTAGACTGCATTACGATGAACCAAACGAGTCGATGTTTGATACAGCGAAGTTGATGCCCGTAACACACCTGAGCCACTCTATAACATGTACAACGCTTATGTAAAATGCAACGTTGGTGCGAGTGAAACGCACAATCGAATCCTTAAAAGAGATGAAGATGAAAACTCGAGTCGTGTGATTAAAATTCAAGGTTGTTTTCTTGTATTAAGATTTAGAATTAAGTTTTGTGTTGCTCGAAAGAGAAGAATCAGTCGATATCGTGACAGCCTTAACATGCTGTAGGAGCCTGTTGAGATGACAATTGGGTGTATCCAATTCACGGGTTTATAACTGCAATTATTAATTTTGTACAAATCTCCAAAGAGAGATCTGATTATTGTTTGTTTATGGATCAGAGATTAATTATGAAACTAAAATAAAAGAAGTTAAATAATACCCTTGATATTTCGTTTTATTATTGCGCGCTTCCACCAAATGCCACGTTGAGTGAATATCTGATAGGTATGACCTTTTTACGTGTACCTTTTTTTTAACTTTTGACTTTTCTATATTAATTATTCATTTTTCTTGTTACCCTTTTTGTCTATTAAGCATGGCAACAAGAAACTACTAGAAAATCCGTAAATTAGATCATTATTAATTACCATTTAAACAAAGTCTGATAGTGTTAAGAATTTTGAGTTTCTCAAAACTACGCAATATCGCAAAAGTATAATCTAAATATTTATTTTAAATTTAATAAAAGTAAAATACTATCGATAGATTATTTAAGCAAATAATTAATTTAAATCCAGAAATGACCTAACCTATATAATAATAAGAATTTCTGACATTTACGACTTTATTAATTAATTAATTCTGAGAAGAAAAGGAAACAAGTTGACTTTTCCTGTAAATATCAATTTCTATCTAATGTGATAAAGGTCTTAACAATCTTGTTGAATTCTAACCCTAGTTGACAAACTTTCTATTCAGAACTTTGAAATATACCCCAGGAAGACCACGTGTATCAGAACCGTGAAGGCTGTAATAAATAAAATACAACTTCTTTCCATTAAAGATTGATTTAGTTGATTCAGGAAGAGAGATCTGTAAATGAACACATCATTATTTGTGTGAATATCATTTCAAATACTAAAAAAGTCAATGCAAGGCTTAGCCTTTTCGAGATATTTATTTTATTTAAATGTGATTCCAGTAACTGAAGCAATTTTAAATGCTGGTGGTGTAATTTTATGTGAATTAAGAGAATTTCTAGGTACGTTTAGGGTTGGGTAGTTAAGGTTTGAATCTCTAGTCGAATTTATGATAATCTTTTAAAATAAAACGCACTTAAGCTACACCGAAAGAAAACACAAAGAATTAACAATGAATATGGGCTTTAAATCGTTCCTTAATTCACCTTAAAACCCTGCACCGATCGAGATTTTCAGGCCCGGCCCGGCTCGACTAGGAGTAAACTTGACGCGGCCCGAAGAAAAACTGGTAACTTCTTGATCGGTTCCGACATGCCCAATTAAACCGACATAGGTTTAAAAAGCCCAACAAGCTTCGATTCAGTATAAAAATAATGCCCGCCCCAGTCCGTATGAAAATAATGTTCGTCTGACTCAATAAGAAAAAGTTTTCGGTCCGGTGTACTACGAGAATTTTGCTCTTTGATTAAGTATGAAAATTATACTTATCAGCGTCAGTACGGAAATAACGCCTGTTCCGGCCAGTACGATAATCCTCCGGTCCGAAGGACTACGAAGAAAATCTTCCAAATACTTCCAAATAGCCCACTTAAACTATCAAAGTGCAATCATAAATCTGCTTTAATTTTGTCTGCGTGAGTGTTAGAAAAGTGTTTTTCCAGTGTTTTCTTGAGGCAGTTTTGTGAGTTTCTTAGTTTTGTTCCTTGGTAGGCATGAAAAAAGAAAATATATACATAAAGTGCTTTGTTAGAGCAACTGATCTGGCATTCTGATCTACAAACCTTAATCCTACGATAGTCAGACCGTGATGAAAGCAAGCAGCTGTGGTCAAAACGTTGAATTTCTATCCGAATTTAACGCAACTCATTCCACAAATCGTTATAGCGTCATTAAACTAAACGCCCTGCACGGACCGGAATTTTCCGGCCCGGCCCGACTGGCGACAAACTTGACGCGGCCCGAAAGAAACCTGGTAGCTTCTTGATCGCCCGGCAAAGCCCAAAAAGACCCGACAGTTTTTTTAGTTTTTTAGACTGAAGCTTTCCTCACCTAAATTCGAACTTTGAGCCGAACTGAGCAAAAATTCGACCAAGAAACCCATCCCTTGCAGTACCAAAATGCTTATCTCCGGTTCAGTATGAAAGTAATGCTTGTCCCGCTCAGTACGGCAATTACGCCTGTCCGCGTCAGTATGACAATCCTCCGGTGCAATTCAGTAAGTAAAAATCACCCGAGTCAGTAAAAAAAAAGGATCTCGGTCCGGTGCAGTACGAGAATCGTTCCAAGCCCGAGAAGTCCAAACGGTCCCACAAGCCCCAACAGACCCGAACGACGCTGCAGGTGCGAGAGGCCCTACAGACTCTAAGGGTTTAACAGCTCCGATAAGCCTAAACGACCCGACAGGCCCAAGAGAGACGAACACTCCGATTGATCCGACGTAGGCCCGAAAAAGCCAATAAGTTTTTTTAAAGTGAGGGCCGACCTAACCTAAACACGAGCTTTGGGCCCTGCCGCAAAGAAACCTGCCCTGTCTACTGTGCAGTACGAGTTACTAAAATCATCTTCAGTATGAAAATAATGTTAGTCCGGTTTAGTACGCAAATTACACCTGTCGAAGTCAGAATGACAATCCTCCGGTGTAGTTCAGTACGAAAATGTCCGACCGAGTCGGTGCAAAAAAGATCTCGGTCCAATGCAGTACGATAACCTTCCGCTTCAGATCAGTACGAAAATAAGAAAAGAACGACCGGCCCGATAAGTTCGACAGGTTCGACAAGCTCGAGAGGACTGAACGACTCGAGAGGAACGAACCGCCTGATTGACCCAAAGTAGGTCCGAAAAACCCAATAGTCTTTTCTAACTGAAGTCTGACCTGACCTCAACTCGAGCTTTGGGTTGGGTCGTGCAAAACCCGACCAAGGAATCCGTCCCGTCTACGGTGCAGTACGGAAATACTCCTCTTTGGTTCAGTATGATAATCCTGCGGTTCGGTTCAGTACGCAAAAGACCGAGTCAATATAAGAAAAATCTCGGTCCGGTGTAGTATGGAAATTGTCCAATTCGGATCAGTAAAAAGTTCAACCGACTGGATAAGTTCAACAAATCCTACAAGTCCGAGAGGACCGAACAGCTCAAAAGGTCTACACGACCCGACAGGACCGAGAGGTCCAAACATTCCGCAAAGTACGAACGGGTCGATAGGCCCGAACGGCGCGGTAGGTCTGAAAAGCCTTACAGGCTCCAACGGCTCTACAGTCCTGACAAGCCCAAGCAACCTGAGAGATTCCAAAGGAACGAACAATCCGATTGACTTGAGACCTAAACCCGAGCTTTGGGCCAGATCACGCAAAACGCCGGCCATTCACGGTGCCGTACGAAAATTCTCCTCTTCGGTTCAGTATGAAAATAATATTTGTCCGGTTCAGTTCGAAAAAGTTGGTCCGAGTTAGTAGAAAAAAGATCTTGGTCCAATATAATACGAAAATGCTTCGCTTCAGAACAGTACGAAAATAACGGCCCCTAAAGCTCGACTGACATGACAGACTCGACAGGTCCGACAAGTCTGCGAGGACTGAATGACCCGAGAAGCCCAAACAGCCCGGCAGGCCCAAGAGGTCCGAACGGCCCGACAAGGTCGAAAGACCCGACAGGCTCTAACAAAGTCTCCAACGGCTTAACGGGCTCGACAGGCCTGATAGGAACAAACGGCCCTACAGGCTCAAGGGGAAGAACCGACCGATTGACCCGACGCCCGAGAACTCCAATAGTTTCTCACCTTGGGCCGGACCGCACAAAAGCCCGTCCAAGAAACCCGTCCTCTATCTAGGGTCGTATGTCCGGTTTAGTACGAGAATCACACCTGTCTGAGTCAGAGTACGAAAAAGATTTTGGTCCAAAATTGATTAGTATCCAGCTTAGCAGATTTTATGCTGAGTTTTAACTACACTGAAATAAACTTAAAGAATCCCCCCATCACCTCCACCTTTGGCTAAAGTATCGGTTACAAGATTTTATAAAATGATAGATTCCTTATCTCAATACTTTTTCTGAGATACTAGAAAGTAGCAAAAATGGTAACTTTCATTTAAACACCGTGTATCTCTGTAACGCTAAACCACAGGAAAAGATTTAAATGTATATCCCGGAAACATGCATTGTTTATAATAGAAAATATTTTACATTTTTCAAAGACTTCATGCTTACCATTTTACAAATGACTTATTACAGAAAGAACTGAAATGGGCAAAATAATATGGCAAAATAATATGGCAAGGTACTGCATGTTAGTTTATACTGTCCGATGTTACTAAAAGAAGCAATTGAGTAGAGCGATACGGAGATAAAGAAGTAAACAAGGAGAAAACCCGGCATGCCAGAATTGATATGCAACTGTTTTATTTTATCAATTTAACTAAAAAAAGGTCTTGCTCTAGGTTTATTAATCAAAATATCTCTAATATTAATCATAACATAATCTGGCAAATCCAAAGATAAAATACCAAACTTTTGTATTGTATTGCAAAATAAAATTGAATTTGAGTTATAAGGTATACAATTAGATATCATCCTTTGCAAAAGCAGGGAAACTAATCTCTAAATCAGCCATTATATTTATAAAATATGAATGAACTTATCTTATTAATCCAAAATATAAATGAAGCATTAAATGCAATTGTTTGTTTATTGAAAATAGGTTTATTGAATGGAAGTTGATTGATTGAGAATGAATTGTTATCTAGATATGTTGTCAAAGTAACTAAAACTTTTATGTACCGGATTCTTAAAATTAAATTACAATACAGTACAAAGAATGCCTACGCCATAAGCTAAAAAACCCAAGAATTAAGACTTTTAGCTAGATTACAGAAATAAATATCCAAAGATTGCGTTATAACTGCTTGACATTTAGTGACTAGCCGGGAATCTTCATATAGTAAAGTACTTTCTAAGGAAGAAAAATCTGACCATCAGAAAGCCGATATGAGAAATCCGAAATTAGTAAATTAAATTTTGATAAGTTAGAGATATTAACATTTTTACAATCGATTGTATAATGATTTGTATACGTTAAATATTAGAAAGATTTGAGTTCCCAAATAAATATTTTCTAGATTTCTAACTAAAATGAAACTTCCCGCCATAAATTCGTTTTGGTTTTGCGTGCGCGAGTGTTAAAAGTGTTTTTACAACGTTTTTCCAGAAAACTGGATATTCCGTCAGGATAGTTTCAAAAAAGTTTTTGCACAAATAAATCCTTGAAAGAGTAAAGATATTTAGGAAAAGTTCCGTTTTATTTTTCAAAAATCAAACCGTTCAAAATGACTTTTATTTTTGATTAATTATGAGAAAAATAGTTCAAATCAAGACTGTGTCACTGTTCCAACTGATATTATTTCCCTGGTTTTAATAAAAACAAACATTCCGAACACTACTTTACAGCACAAAATTAGAAACAAAAAGTTCAACAACACCACTACATTCAGGTTTATAACAATAATTTTCATGCGGAAATTCGCAAACCTAAAATGGGTTCATTACCATCTTTCATAATTCCCCACATTAAAGAATGTAAATTACGCTAACAAAATTGCCAGTAATAACATTTTCAACTTTTTTTTCCAGGTAAATAATTCTCGCTTTTTGATAACGTTGCACGTTATGATAATTTGAAGTTTCGGTCATTAAACCTTCCAGTTTTTGTAGCTTTATCACTGTTTAGATAATTTTACTTTTGTGTAAACAAGACTATAACACGTTAATTTTTAATGAAAAGAAAATAAAAGAAAATTAGAACGTACAGGCTCATAAGTGTTTACCAGGATTTCCGGTATACTTTAATAGACCAATTTTCTGTAAATCGAAGCCCAACAGGTTTCCCACATTTTATTAAAAGAGTTAGTATGCGACTCGTTTGGTGTTTACTTATACATTATGGGCATAACCTATTAGTTGTATACATATATCGTCTTAACGGTACTCGTTCTATTGGTTGTGTGGCGTCAAGAGTAGCCAACTATCCAGGAACTACAAACCAATAATTTGTACGAGAAGAATTTTGTTTTTATTTAGTCGTCATTAGCAGTATAGATGATTTTTGATTTTTATCTTCTCCTTGTTGATTTTATACATATTTGCGAGAATTAAAGAAAACTAAATAGGAAAATAAATTGGCGGAGAAATAGGAAAATCTGTGGTTATTACGTTTGTAATTGCTTCTAGTAGCTCTAATCATCATATAAAATGCAATAAGGAAAAAAAGTATGAGAAAATAAACCTTCCTCGGTTAAACACATCGGCTATACATTTACACACGAGGATACTGTTATAACTGCATATATGACAGTGGGAAATAGCTGGGTGCGGTTTGAAAAAATCATTATTGAATACTTTGTGAGGAGATGTGGTGTAAAATATGACATGTTACTCAGTTATGTAAATAACGTACTATTAAGACAGTGATTGCCTGTAATGAAAATTATGATGGATGTTTAACATTTAACTGATAAAAGTTACCTAATGTAATTTCTATATCGGAGATGTTTTTATCTTGCATCTGTACTCTTAAAGAAGTAGTAGCGTTCAGAAATTTAGAACTTATAATCTTCTATAGCAAAATCATTTTTGATTAGATTACAATGAAATATTTTTCGAATGTGGAACAAAGAGAAAGTTTAGTAGTGTAAGTGTGGGGTTTAATTCTAGTCTAGTCTAAATTGCCTTGTAGAGACACGATTAATTCCTAAACATCAATGTGTAAACGTGATTTCTAACAGACTGCACAATTTTAAAAACCATAATGGTTGAAATTCTCGAAATTTGCTTTAATTCTGTGTGCACCAGTGTTAAGAATGTTTCTCGAGCGTTTTCTTCAAAATTCGATAGTTCTTTTTCTACAGCATGTAGTACAGCACATTCTTTAAGGAATTTGTTGCGTTTGGTAGATATTTCTAAAGAAATTTTGTTCCCAATGATACTAAAGCATTGATTATCTCATTATTTTATTAAAAATGAACCTTGGTAAGTATCGGATTATTAAGGAAGTGGGCTAGAAATTCGTTACTTATCATATTTAGCTAGTAGTAAAATAGATTTCCAGCATATAAGCTATTTTCCAAAATTTCTATTACAATTTTATATTTTTCATGCTTTTGAAAACTTATTAATAGTAGAATTGTACTTAGGAAACTTCTATTCTCTTGTTGGTCCACTTTACTTTTAATGGAATTCAAAGAACAATGAAATCGATTATTTTACCAAGCGATCTTTCCTTGTGATAGAAAGAACAAATTCTGAAGACTCAGTTACAGAAGTATTTTCCAGATATTTTCAACTTCTTTTTGGGAAAACGCCCCACATCCAACTTTAACACGTGGAGATTGGACAGTAAATGGTTAGAACTATACAGAAATTACCCAAGTGATTCAAAATAATTGACGACAGTTTGAATTTCCCGCGAAACAAAAATACTTTGAAAATTGATAGCAGTACATCCTTGATTTAACATCGTTTTACATTGTCATGACAACACGTACGCCATTGGCTGCTTAAGTGACTAGCAATACCGCCAACTCCAAGCTACAACAACCACTGAGATATTAACGCGGGAAATTCAAACTGTCATTGTACAGTAGAACATGAGATGTGAAGGTAAGAAATCTAAACATAATACAGAAGAATCTTCCAGTTTTATTGAGACTACTGTCTTGATTTTGATACAGAAACATTTCGATTCGATCTTTCATTCCAGAGTTGCTAGATTTGAAGAAGCCACAAGAGATGACTAATATTGAGTTTGATTTGGTTTGGTGGTCTTCTCTCGACTATTTTTTAACAAAGAAGCCTTCTTTTCGGCCCAATTATGTATTTCAGCTAAATAAAATGGTGCATAAAACGTGCAAATGAGGCAACTGGCTAGGCGCTCCATAGTGAAGAATGATCTGAAAATGATATTAAACGCACCATGCACACCACCCGGTTTTCCAAGCAAAGGTGCCTTCAGAAATTCTTCCATATCCAGGCACCAAATATTCTAGCCGTGTGCCTTCATCTAAAGATTCTTCTAGGTTTCGAATGGTAATTTGCAACTTTCAACTAATAATCTGGTGGTTGTTTAGTGTCTACGAGTGTTTGAAGAAAATTCTCAGCGTTTTTCCCAAAAGTCGATGTTCTTCCCTGAATATTTAGACATTTAATAATTTACAATTTTGTAAATGCTAGAACTACTTTTCGTACAATCAGCGTAGTGCCATGAGCTACATAAAGTTTCTTCTACACTTTGAATGGTATGACGTAATTCGTACTTAAGAACTAATAATTTGTTCGTTATTTAGTGTCTTTGAGTGTTCAAAGTAGATTCTCAACGTTTTCTTTTTGGAATGTACAGAGCGCAGCTAATAGGATCCTGCGACTCTATATATGTAAGCAGAAAACAGTCTTCCCAATATTTGGAGATTCTTGCAGGCATTATGTTAGCAATTTTGTTTATTATAAACGTACTTTTTGTAGAATCAGCCTAGTGCCACGGGCTAGCTGAAGATTCTTTTAGACTTCAAAAGACATGATATTATTCGTACTTAAGAACTAATAATCTGTTGGTTATTTAGGGTGTTCAAAGTGGATTTCCAGCGTTTTTATCTAAATTCTGAAAGTTTTTTTCTGGAATGTGCAGACTACAGCTAATAGAATCCTGTGACTCTATATAAGCTGAAAACAGTCTTCCCAGGCATTAGATTAGCAATTTTTTACATTTTCAGCGTTTTTCCCACACTATTCAGACATTTAATAACATTCGCAACTTTACAAATTTGTAAATTCTAGACGTACTTTTAGTACGATCACCATAGTGTCACGCATTATCTACGGCATATGTTTATGGCAACTGACGTTTGTTCACCACATAAAGGCATCAAAAACTCTAGCGCCGGCCCTGATGGTATTTTAAACCAAGAATTTAACTATCTAACGCTTGGGCGAAATTCGTAGAAATAACAGCCTTGGAATTTGAAATCACAACGAGACAGAGAAGGCCCTCATTGATCCAATTGGGTTTTTGGGCTCGTTTGGATTTTATGGGTTTGTCAGGCTCTTCGAGCTTGTTGGAGATTTTGAACTGATTGGGACTGTTTGGCCTTTTGGGTCGGTTAAGATTTTTGGGCTTTGGAAAACATTAAAATTACTTGGTTCGTACAGGGTTCTATAACAACAAGCGAGAAAAACCGCCATAATGTTAGACCTTCATTTCTTGATAACTTCTCAACTATGAATATCGACAGTCATTTGTTATAGTTAGATAGATTTAAGAAGTTGAGACAAATCTTTATATTTAACTCAGACTGTCAAAAAATGATTTTCAAGTCGGAGAATCAAATTTGGTAAAAGGGTTTTGGAAATCTTATTGTCAGCAAAACACGATTTGGCCCGTCTGAACTTGGACTTGCTGTCAAAGGCGTCTCTATAAAAACTTTGACCTAGATTCATGCAAATATTTTTGGGTATCATGAAGAGATAGACCAACCACCTCAAAAGTCAAAAACAAAAAAGACAAACCAACATACATTTTGATCAATTGTTAATTGGCAATAAGAACAATCTAGATACACTGGTTAATCAGCTATTCAATTCGAAACCTAGGTTTTTTCAAACCTTCTTCACCTCAGGTAACAAGAAATTTTTAATATGAAAGATGTAGCATCAATCTTATGCACCAGTCTTCAATTACCTACTGTTTGTCAACTGAAACAATCTACGGACGAAATATGATACAAGCTTCAATCCTGATAAATGTACTGAGATCGATTTTGAATTAACTTTGAAGCCCACTAATTCGGATTTTTCTGACTTTGAGATGAGTCTTCAAGGGCCAGTGACCGCCGAGAATTTCTACTGTCAGTTTAAG
Organism: Ignelater luminosus; assembly: GCA_011009095.1. NCBI lineage: Eukaryota > Metazoa > Arthropoda > Insecta > Coleoptera > Elateridae > Ignelater > Ignelater luminosus. Next base: position 164,082 of record VTPC01090963.1, read on the forward strand.
ACTACTATGCCATACTTAAAAGATCTGTGAATAAAAAATTAAAAAGTTCCAGTTTATGATTTTTGGTTTACATTTCTGAACGCAAATCGGTAATATTTGACCAAAATAGACTATTCCCCAAAGGATTCCGCTAGGTTAAGTCAAATAAGCGTTGTTTTTCTTTGAGCTGAAAGTTCGTAATATGAATTACATGATTTCTTTGCATTGTTTCGAGAAATTTCATCTTAAATCCTATTAGCAGATGCTATTTTATCACGTTATCTTTGATTATTTTAAAACGGTCGAGTCTGTCTTTTTTTATAGATAAATTTGACAATCAAGTTGGCCGTTTTTGAGGTACAGTCAAGAAAGCCTTTTTGTAGCTGATACTTCAAAGCATCCAATGAACGAAAAATATTTTACGACCAGAGACAACTACATTGATTCCAAAGTGGTTGAAATTTGATTTTCCGAGATATCTTAACGAAAAAACAATGGAAGATCTCCGAACGCAGCTCAGGTGTTGAGTCATTAAGCACATGAAAATTGAACTGCAGTTACACTAATCTCGCATACTCGAATTTCGTTGCAATGGGTGAATGTTTAGTGTTTTTCGCTATTTTGATCAATTGGTGATGGTCTTGTGTCTTTCACCTCAAAACTTTTGCTTAGAAGAAATGTATGACGATCTCTTTCTTACAAATCCGCGAACCAGATTATCTCTTTCCGTTATCGTTAAGGAATTTTTACAATTGGATTTGGGCCGATCTTGCGTGACCTCTAGCGGAAACGTCTGGAAAGATGAAAAACTCGTCTTATTGGGACTTTAGACATTTCCCTATGTAAAATGAAACCCCTTGATGCCATTTCGATTGTTTTGAAAAATGTGATGGATCAAAATTCGATCAAATTTGAATGAGTAGATAGACCGTTTTCCAAGCCATCAGATGCAAATTGAGGTCATTTCTGCAACCCAAGGTTCGATTCCTTTTGACTTGAGCTACAACTTCGCTGCAAACAGCAAAACAAAATATCTTACCTTTCACCAACTCCAACTATATTCGAATGGGTGATCAACACTTAAGTCTTCTAGACATTTGGAATTTTTAGGAAGTAAAAATCTGAGCCTGCGGATAGAGTACTGTGTTTGGAGAGCCTTTTCAGTATCAGTTTGGTTTTGAAGGATGTCAAAATGAAATTTAAAATACTGTTATCTCATACACAGTAGCTACCAAACTATGTTTTTTCTATTTCCGATTCCGCTAGAGAATTCCAGATTTTTTTCCAACCATCAAAAATGACCATAACAAAATAACCATAGCAGATAGGCAAATATAGTTTTGGGATGATTTAAGAAAATCAAAAGTAATTAGGTTTTATATAACCAAAACAATGAATAAACAGGTTGGATCACAATCTAACAAAATTTAAGATTTGTAAGTGTGTTCCATTGAAAAGGTTGCCCAAAGTTATTGAAGATGTGTTTTATAGACCACAACAAAATTTTCATCCGTTTCCAAATCTTCTTAAACGGAAATATCATTCTGTCTATAAATAAATAACAAACGATACAGTTACAGTACGGCAGAACAAAAAATAAAAAAGAAGAAATGATTCGATCTTCATTTATTCCATAGCAATTTTGTAAATTTGAAAGATGAAGATAGTGATTGGATTTAACTTTGATGAAGCAAAAAACCTCCTAGGTAATCATCAATATGTCTCATTCACTTCTAATAACAGTCGAAGATTTATTTTTATTTAACCTCTGTAATTGGGACCTCTGACATCACCATCAAACTTCAAACACCACGATATTAAAAAGCTTACAGTAACATGACAGCAAAGAAAAGTGCAACAAACTTCATTACCATCATCATAAAAATTACACGCCCCCTACACGAAGAGACAAACGAGAAGGGTCCCTCTGAGGATTTTCAGTGCTTTATTAAAGTTAACTAGTTTTAAGATTATGTCAGACAATAATATATTATAGCACAGTAACACAACATAACGACGAATAATAAGACCATTTGAAAGTATGTTTAGTGGGTCGCCTTTCTTCTCGATCAGAATTTCCATAAAAACTCGTTACACTTTAGCCTAATTACATTTAATGAAATTAGCAGTTTTGTTTTTAGAAAATGCTAATTTCGCCATGTTCGTGTGTGCGTGTTTTCTATGTTTTTATTCTGTTTAGAAAACGAATGAAAAAAAGACGAATGCTGTTGACGAGATTGAACTTTACCGTTCGCTTCTATAGTATGTACACATGTAATACATAAGCAATCTTTGTCTCAATTAGTCTGTAAGTTATTTCGACTTATAATTAGAGGTTATGATTATGAGATGTGAGTCCTTTTTTTTCTTCTTCGCTTAGCTATAAAATCTACGATAGGTGGTAATTAACCTTTTTACGCTTATACTGTTACTTGTATTAATATTATAAATAATGAAAGGAGAATGTTTTCGTCGTGATGTTACCGACAATACGAACAGATTTTCTCCTACAACTAAACTCTCTATAAAAGATCACGCTTGAATAGACAAAGCTTTTTATTATTATTCATTAATTTCTAAAATACAAGCTGCAAAAACTGTAATAATGCCAAATAATAAATAAAAATTTAACTGAAACATCTGTCGGTAGTACGTAATTGTAAATAAAAAGTCATTTATTTGCTTTATCTATGATTTTTATGTAATGAAATATGGTGGGTCACAAGATAACAAACCTGGGCCACCACTATTAAAACAATAAAAAACTAAATTAAATAGTAATTTATGTAAATAAAAATATCACAGTGTGATTCATTCAATATTTGAATAACATTAACAAAAACTTCTTCGGGATATATTTACAAACAAAGCGATTAAACAAATTAAGTATATTTATTTTTTGTTGTAAAACCGGTATTTTACAACTTATCAAATAACTCTGGTATACATATTTATTAGCATTTAATTTTTTTAAAAAGTTATTAATTATTAATTTAACACAAAGATATTTGCAAATTAAGATTTTCCTCAAGTAATAAATTTTCCCAAACAGATTTCCAATGTATCTCTTTGCTATTGGAGAACCCTTTCGTGTTCCGCGACACTTTTAAGGGTGCGCACTGAATACTAGCAATAATAATAATAACTGTTCCCGGTCACGAAACAAAAACACATCAAGTCCGTGGCGCGTACTTTCTAACAACTTTCGAACTAATTAATTTTTCATATAACATAAAAAAGGGCAGTTTCGCAAGGCGCCATACACTAGCATACAGATACACAAGAAAAAAATTAGCGCAAAAAAACTTGCACTCACCTGTTCAGTTCTAGTGTTATTATCTGCAAGTATTCGAAGGTGAATTGGAATAATAATTGAAGAACTATTTAAAAAAAAAGAAACAAATCCAAACGGTTGCACAGTAACAAAGAGGGTGGCGCAAAAATCACTAAGTGTTTAACTCAAGGGAACGTGGAAAATTTAAATTTAGCACGAGGGAAAGCACTACAGGACCATAATAAGCACCATTTGCACGGACGCTACACCAGGTATCGCCGACGCACTGAAAACACAATTCCACAACATATAGACAACAACCGCCGTAGCGCTAAAAGCGGCCGCAAAGTTGTCCGTGTTTAACCAATCGCGAGTTTCAAACAACTTCCTCCTGCTAGTTCACGAAGGTGCACGAAGAACGAGAAACCGCATTCCGTGGAGTAAAACAGCGCCAAGTTTAATCAACATTATCAGTTTAAGATTTCATAAGAAGTTTTGAAGAATTTAAATGCTTTTGGTTATATTCCAATTTGTTCGAGTTGAGTGTTAATTTAGGTAAAAATTCGCCGAGTTATAACATAAATTGAGGTTGGCAGCACTTTTCTATTGGATTCATTCAATGTTCTTTAGTTAGATCGTGAACTCTTTATTAAGATTTAAAGATATAGAAGGCCCTTTTTCAAAAAATGTCATTTTATAAACGAAAATACTAATTTGATACGCAATATTACATTTTATCATTTGACATTTCAAGCTTCAATTGTCTAAATTTCTGAAACGAACAAAAGAATTATTCACACCAAATTTTTTTATCTTCAACATTATCAAGTTGGTATTAATTTCAAATATTAACCACACGATTAGCACACCGCTGTATAAAATTTTAATTGTCATTGGCAATCCGTTGAAAAAACTTGAATCAATTTAGTTTTTATATCTCATTCATAATTATTCTTAATTTCATTACTTGAAAACGTAATTTATTTATAGTTAATTGCTAATTTTTTGTACTGTACACTCTTTGTTAGAAAATAATAGAGATGGTAAAGATATTAAAATATCATTGGAACATCTGTTATTATTCAAAGGCAAACATATTTGTATACCACTAATTACTTTTGGTGAATACACACCTGCCGTTCCATATACACAAAAATAGAAATAAAAATTGATTAAAATATGTTTTCCTAATGTTTTTCTTCCAGCTGTGTTCTCACCTGCTTTTGTGAAAAAACGAACAGATTATTTTAAACCTTTTATGTATACCAGGTGTATTTTTGAGATACTACAGAATTTTTATGATTACAGGATTTTGTTTAATGATTTTGAAAAACGGTATAGTCGTATAGTACAGTGTGTCCCAGATCGAGTGGGATTGCATGGGTAACTTTCTTATTTATTATAGTTAGAGATTTGGTTAAATGGGCAATGTTGTGCACTTTTGTATGCCGACTCAGATTTATGTTAGAAAAGTCTAAAATTCATAACCGATTACAATTATTCCAAAAAAAAGTGAAAATCGCGGTTTTCTAAAAAGTCAAGTATCTCCGTAATTTAAAAAGCTATGTAAAAAGTTTCAATATAAAAGTTGATGGCTTCCATGAGATACACTTAAAGATGATGCCAAAACAAAATTCAAGACGGCGGTTTCCGACGTATTAATGACAACTTTCTTTTTTAAATGGGAGCCGTATTGAATTTTTACACAATTAAATAAAACCTTTTTTTCTCTTTTTAACGATGTATAACAACCTACGTTTAAATTAAGAAATATCAACAATATTAATTGTTTTCATCTTAAATCAAGTAGGTACAATAAGAAATGAAGCCGAAAATTATTTTTTAACAAATTGTAACAAAACAAAACAATGTAATACCACTATGTAACTATTAAAATGATGACAAATTAGAATAAATACTCAAAATGTGCGTTATTAGCCAAACACAAACGACACTGTTTTGCAACTGTTAGTTACTTTAAGCAATGTATTGCGATTAATTCTGTTAAATGTTTCCACCACTGCTCACATAGCTGTTCTACATTATTGTAATTGAAATGACTTCCATACACTTTATTTTTTATATGTAGTTCTCCACAAGTAATAGTCGAGAGGAATCAAGTCCGCTGATCTGGCTCACCACTGAACAGGTGTATTAGTCGTTATTACTGTTTTCGAAACGGTCATTTAGATGAGTGATAACAGCTCTCATTGTGCGTAGGAGCGCCATCTTGCTGATACCAGTTTCGGATATTTTGTGCCAAAGGTAGACCATCTAAAAAATCTTCTTTAGGTGTTTGATGAATTTCCAGATAACGTCAAGCAGTTAAGTTCCATCAAATATTATGGGTACAATTAAACGATTTCCCAATATGCTACAAAAAACATTGAAGCCAAACCGAACTTGATTTCGCCATAGAACCTCTAGGTGTAGATTATCCTGTGCCCAGTAATGCTCGTTATGCCGATTAAAAACTCGAACGTTAGAAAAATAAGATTCATCGGTCCATAAAATCAGATTGATAAAATCATTTTCTGGTGATAAACCATCTGCGAATTACACTTTGTACTCGTCGTGGCATACTTAAAATTACATTATCTATCAATTCCTGCGGCAAATTATCCCAAACTGTAGGTAAAACTGCCCTTAGTTCTTCTAAAGTCGTTGACTGAAGAGTATGCTGTCTCGATGCAGTTTTAAGCATTGCCCATACATGTTCTATCGGACTAAGGTCCGGAGAACGAGGTGATAATTGTATGTGGTCTATATCGTTCTCTACAATTTGATATAGCACATTTCTCGCTCAATGTGGTCTAGCATTATCATCTAGAAATAGAAAACGCGGCTCTAAATTGTACCTATAGTATGTAATGTCTGGATTAGCTACCACACAGGCCAATGTTAATTCCTCGGCATCAATGGCCACATTTATGTTTCTACTTGGTTTTTTTAAACATCCATACTGCAGCATATTTCCGTTTAATCTGTTAAGTACCTTAATGTCTGGTTGTCTTTTTTTCAGGAAAGTTGGTTAGGTATGTTTGAGCAGCAATGAGGGAGTTTTCGTAACATTTGATGTATGTACAAAACATGTCATATTGCTTGTTTGTTGGAAAATTCGCCATTTGAACTAAGTAAGTAATTTATAAGACAATTATCGCAATTCACCACTTTACAACGAACTGTACCGATACTATTATTTATAGAATTGTTAAACTAATATAACGAGATATTCTGACATGTTATAACAAATTTTATTTTATTGTTTTCGTGCCTACTTGATTTAAGATGAACAATTTGTTTTCTCGGTATTTCTTAATTTAAACATAGGTTGATATACATCGTTAAAAAGAGAAAAAAAGGTTCTATTTAATTGTGTAAAAATCCAATATGGCTCCAATTTAAAAAATAAAAGTTGTCATTAATATGTCGGAATCCGCCATCTTGAATTTTGGTTTAGCAACATTTTTAAGTGTATCTCATGGAAGCCAGCAACTTTTATATTGAAACATTTTACATAGCTTTTTAAATTACGGAAATATTTGACTTTTTAGAAAACCGCGATTTTCACTTTTTTTGGAATAATTGTAATCGGTTATGAATTTTAGACTTTTCTAACATAAATCTGAATCGGCATACAAAAGTGCACAACATTGCCCATTTAACCAAATCTCTAACTATAGTAATAAGAAAGTTACCCATGCAATCCCACTCGATCTGGGGCACACTGTATACAGTATGTCCACAACATCGCGTTAATCATGGGGATTTCGGAAACGGTAAAAAATAGAAATTCGGTTAAATGAGAAGAATTGTTCAGTACATTAAGATCAACTAAGATCCACCTCAAAAGTTCTAAAAAACCGTATTCGTTTAAGCGCCGTTACCGTTACCGAGGTAATGTGTTATTCCTTGTAAAAGTCCTTTTAGCTTCGCCCCATGTGGCATCTCTTGACAAGAGCAGCTTACTAATTACTGTATTCCATGTTGTCCTGGGTCTGTCTCTTCTTCTCTTCTTATCTGAACTTGACTCCCTAATCGCTCTCACTAAATTGTTTTCCTCCATTCGCACCAGCAAATGTCGAAACCACCCTAACTGTCTCTGCTCTATAATTTTAACTAATGGCGTCATTTTTAGCTTTTCCCGTATGTCACTGTTTCTGATTTTGTCACTCGTGTACACCCCCTCTATTCACCAACACTTGCATATCCGCGGCTTGAATTTTTGATTTCAGTTTCTCGTTGAGAACCCACGATTCACTCTCATACACTAAAATTGACACTAACACTGTCTTGTATATCTTGACTTTTGTGGTTTTGTTCACTTCTTTCTTCTTAAAAAGGATGATCTCAGCGCACAGAACATTTTAGTTGCATTTTTCAGTCTCTCAACATCTCCTTTACACTCGAACAGTGATCCCAAATATTTCAATTAACTTGTCTGTTGTGCCTTTTGTTTGTTAATATGTATGTTTATGCTTTCGTACTCTCTTGAGATCACCATCCGTTTTCATACCGTATTCCTTCATAACAGCACTCCATCTCTGAATTGCCTTCTGTAGCCCATCGGTGCTTGACGCAAACAGCAGCAGATCGTCTGCGTATATAGATTCTTTTATCGTTATACGATGTAGCTTTCTCACGCCCACCAGAAAACCCTTACTATTTTTGTTCGCCTTCCTTGCCATTTAGTCCAAAACCATTATGAAGAGTAGTGGGCTCAAGATTCCACCTTGCCTGACTTCATTCCTGGTAAAAGCTTCTTGGTCTTTCCTGCTCTTGTCCTAACCATATTCGCCGTGTTTTTGTATAATTCTCAGATAGCTTTCTGTTATCCTGCTGTAACACCGTAGTCTTTCATACAACTCCAAATTCGCTCTCTGGGCAACGTATCAAAAGCTTTTTCCATCTCGATTGCACACAGGTATACTTTATCTTTTCCTATCATTACTCTCTCGCTTATCTGTCCATATAGAATATTCAGTTTTGTGTTTCTCCCCCTTGGCGGAAACCAGTTTGATTTTCTTGGATCTATGATTCTATTTGCAGTCTTAGTCTGTTTTCAACAATCCTCTCATATATTTTGCCAATTACACTTAGTAGGTAAATGCCTCTGTGGTTTTTTGGTATTGATACAATTGCTGAAAGTCTCCAATCCATTGGGTGTATTCTTCTTTTTCCAAACCTTCAATATTGATTCGTGTAGTCGCCTAGTTCCTTCCTTTCCCAATGTTTAAACATCTCTAATTTAATTCCATTTTCTCCTGCAGATTTGCTGTTTTTCAGACACTTCAGTGCTTTTGTCATTTCCTCATACGTGATATTTTCATCTTCCTCTAGGTTGCTGTGTGCTCTGCAGCTATATTGTGCCCCCCACTTATGTTCTCTTGCTCTCTTAACAATTCACTAAAGTATTCAAACCATCTCTCTTTGATCTTTTCCTGGCTTGTTAATAGTTTGCTATCCTTATCCTTGATAAAATTGTGCCCTTCTTTGCTGTCTTGATTTTTCCTTAGGTTCTTCAGTGTTCTATACAGGATGATCATTTGAAACTTCCCACCTTGAATAACTCTTTAATTAGTAAAATGATCAAAAATCGCTGAAACGCTTCAAGTTTACATCAAAGAAAATTAAAATCGGCTTAGCCCTTCGAGAACTAGAAACAGAAATGTTTTGATTAAATTAGATACATTTTTGGCTCTAATTCACAAACAGCTGAACCGATTTTAATTTTTTTTAATGTAAAAGATTGAAAATTCTGTACCCTTTAAAATGATGTATCACACATGGGGTAGTGCCATTTAAAATTTTGGGGAGAAGGTGTTTGGGTGGAAGGGTGAAAGTTTCCCCCTTCCAAAACAAACTCGAAGCGTTTTAGCGATTTTTGATAATTTCACTAATTAAAGAGGTATGCAAGGTGGGAAGTTTTAAAATGATCACCCTGTATAGCATTTTTGAGCTTCCCTGTCCTTGCATTTCCATCCTATTTCTAAACACCTCCCAGCTTTTCTGCTTAGCTTCCTTCACTTTTTCTTTTACTCTCATACTGGTTTTTTTTATATACGGGGTGTCTCCGAAAGGTTGGGACATGGCTTAACTGCAGACTCCTGGGATAAAAATAAGAAGATTTAACCCAACTTACCTATATCCAAAATCGTCTCGTTAAGTTGGTACCAGGCGTTAAAGTTTTTCGAAAAAACATTAATTTTGGGTATAAAAATAGTAGGCTTTGATCGATTTTTATAATTTTTGGTATGGCATGTTTTGTGACTATAAGTCACGCTTCGAGATGGTTTTGGTCTTCATCAGTAATTTTTGATAACGCTTAAGGTTTATCCACAAAAAAATAAAATCTGATCCGATGATCATGCTTTTTTGATAGGAATAATCTAGAAAGAATCTAAGTTAGCCGGCATACCTATCTTAAAATGGTACATCAGTATCATTTGTTTGTTACATGTCAAAATGACAGAATTACTTAATTTTTTCCCCACTAAACGTCTGTCATTTTAACATGTAACAAACAAATAGTGATTTGCCATTTTAAGATAGGTATTCCGGCTAACTAGATTATTTCTAGATTATTCCTATCAAAAAAGCGAAATCATCAGATCAGATTTTATTTTTTTGGGGATAAACCTCAAGCGTTATCAAAAATTACAAAGATACAAAAAGTGTTTCTAAAGTGTTTTTGGAAAAAAAATTGAAAGTTCTCAGCCTAGGCACTAAAAAGTTATCAACAAATCTGTACTGGGACATTTTTATTTAAGTAAGGAATTTGTTCATGATGCTTTGAATTTAAAAATATTTGGAAAACAGGTACTTTTAAAACTTATATGTATTGTTCTTAAATTAAAGAATATATTCTTTACAGTAATCAACAAGAACTGCATTAAAGAGCTGAACATTTGTATCAAATAGTAAATTGCTTTACTATATAGCTGTGCCAAGACAATTACTTTTGCCAAAACATTTCTTTATTCTGGTAAAATTAGCACTGATTGAAGTGGAATAGTTATTTTATGCCTCTGTCTGAAACCGTCGAAACCTATATATAATATCCGTTACTTCGCAAAAGCTAACGGTACAAAGTTCTCCAACATTCTCCCCAGCATCCCTCTATCTTCTCTGTAGAACCAAAAACCATTCGGAATTTCATTTTTCGTTTGCACCTTGCACGTTTCATATCGCAAACTTTTTGTAGTGAACATTTATCTGAAGAACTATCAACATAAACACAAGGTAAGTGCGTTTATTTTTATTCTATTAATTATACATACGGATAACAATAATTAAGAATTTTAAATTTAACCTTTTCTACGTTTATAAATATATCAAAACTACTATTTTGGGAGAATACTTATTGTTTAAGTTACAGTTATATTGACTCTTTATACGATTGAATCTATTAAATAGAAAATTATGTAAAACCGTTTCAGTTTACAAATAATTTTTCACTAGTTATTCCTTATAAAATTCTAAATTCTTTTTGCTTTTTGTAATGATTAGCCTTTCAACGCAGCAAAAGCATAACGTTTCGTTTACTAGTGAAAAAACATAGGCAAATAAACAAAATTTTACGTTAGTACGTATTATTGCGTAGGTGGATGTTAAAGGGTTAATTGTAATATTCAATTTACAGAGGCAATTCGAAACCGCTTCAATACTGTAACAGACAAGAAGTTCCTCGAAAGGGTAGCAACCTTCTTCTGCGCAGCAAAAGACAGGGATGGCGGCAGGAAAAAAGGACAAACAATTAAAAAAAAACTTGTACACATCGCATACCTACTAATAAAAATGTTTTTAAATTTTATTGTTCTTAAATTGAAAACACCATGTAAAGAAAAAAGCTGATCAAATTAGACGCAAAAGAAGAAAAATTTACTGGTTAATTGGGCATCATTTCCAACTAAATTTAGGTTCCAAAAGATTGATCTACCAGGCAATCTTTAAACCAATTTGGATGTACGGCTGTGGGGTTGTGCTAAATAAATCCAGTCTCGAAGTTATCCAACGAATCCAGAACAACTTCCCGCGTATAATGCATACAGATACGTAACCAACAAGGAAATCCATGATGATTACGCGTGAAATGAATTGAGGATGTAATATATGCCAAGAAACACGAAAAACGACTACATAACTACACCAATGCTGAAGCCAATCAGCTTTTGGACACTACCCAAGACGTGAGAAGACTCAAACGTGTAAAACCTTTGGACTTGCTGTGAACTCAGTGTGGTGATATAGTGTTGCGTTATAAGTTAAAATTTGACTAGAGAACTAGACACTGGTGTAGTAACCCCGTACATGTTTTTACTCAAATGGAGTACTATTTATCAATTGTAATAAATTAATTAAGTGTTAAGATTGTACAAGTCATATCCATTAAAGGATGTTTTTTAAAAAAAGGTTTTATTATTTGAATACTTGTTTTCTTTTTTTCTTCTCTAATTTTAATTGATAAAGTTAAAAATTTCATATATACTGACTACAAAAGGGTGTCCCGGCAGTTATTGTAATTGTTTGCATTACGATAACGTATTCATGAGCTTCATTAGTAAAATTAGTGGGAAGACAAATTTGTTTTACTCTACTTAGTAAAACAACCTCACAAAATATGGATCGATTTATTTTAAAAAATAAGTAAGTACACATTCAGGAAATCTAGAAAATAAATTAGTAAATGCAGATTTTCAATGATGCAGTTATATAAATTTCCATAGCTTTAATTTAGTTTTTTTTTGTTTAAGTGTTTTATTAAGTTAGGTACCAATAATGGACATTTGTTAATTTTTACAGTTGATTTTAGAGTTGACGCTGTGATAAGTAGTTTGTGTACAAGCACGAATGTCAATAAAGTGACAAAGAAAACCAGGAAACATCATATAGTTATATTATATATACCAGTAGAATATATAGAGGGAGAATACTTTTAGACGCAACATACTCTTGTATATGCAACGTAAATAAAATCGAATATTTTCAAATGCAACATAGGGAATAATATAATAAATTTGTCATGGTTTCTTATGTTAAATTATTTTTTGAACAATTTAAAAATAAGAAACCATAACAACGAAACTCATTGTTCCATTATTTAAAAAATTATCTAAAATAGGAAACCATGACAACGAAACTTATTGTATTTGCATTTGAAAATATTCGATTTTAATTAGTAATTACATTGCATACACAAGAGTATGTTGCGTCTGGAAGTATTCTCCTTATATAAATACAAAATGAAAGCATAAAATAATATACGAGTCGTATATTGCAGGTAGGTTGGCAATCATTGTATTATCAATATAAGTACGATATAGATGTTCAACATCGGTGACACATATATGCCAGTCATAGTAATTTCATGTTGGATATACGTTGATGAGAAATATATTACCGACAAGCTGAACATATGTAAACCCAAGAATACTTAAAAGACATCTTCCCAAACTAACACTCTTATATTAAACTAACCTTGGAATCCAATATATTACCAATAAGTTGGCAAAAAAAACCCCAGAATGCTTTAAGATATCTTTCTGAACTACCACTTATAAATATATTAGATTAACATTGGCAGCCAATATATTACCAATAAGTGCAGCTAAATATGTTTCCTTTATTAGATGGAGATGTACCTACTACCTTGTAGTTTTACAATTGGCAGATCTTGGTTGCCAACGTTTTACTTCTATAAAAAAGCGTTACATTTAACACTTAGCGCCAATATGCCACAAAAATATTGGCACAATAAGCTGTGCTACTTGGGCAAGTTCGGGCCGTTCTTGACCCTTCGGGCTCCTCGAGTCTGTCGAGCCGTTCGAACTTTTCCGGCCGTCAGTCCTGTCCAGCCTTTTGGACTTCTTGACCTTTCAGGTCTATCGGGCCGTTTGGATCTCCCGCGCCTATTGAATCATATGGATCTGTTGGGTCTTTAGGACTTCTTAGCCCTTCGGGCTTCTCGGGTCTGTCGGTTCGTTTGGGAACGTTCGCGGGTCTCGGACCGTCGGGACTATCGGGTTCTGGGTCATGTTGCTGCCGATCGTACGTTGAGTACGAGGTCATTGGCTGCTGTATCTGGTATTAGTAGAACTAGTATTCAACGAATTCTAAAACACCACAAGTTTCACCCATACAAGATTCAGTCGTTCAGTCAGGAACTTAATGAAGACGACTTTGACTTGCAATTCTATGAGATCATAAGTGAACGTACCACAACTAATTGTAAATCATAATTGTTGCTATTGGGCAGATTCGAATCTAAGAATATTTGATGACGTCCATGCTCAACGACCAAAAAGAGTTAAATGTTTGGGCGGGCATTTTTGTGATCGGTTTGTTGGTTCTTTTTTTCTAGGCAGCAATTTGACTGTGAATATTTATTTGGAATTGCCGCAGGATCTCATTAATCAGTACTAACTAAAATCATCGAAAATGACCAGCGTTACCTGAAAGATCAATTTATATTCCGGCAAGATGGAGCTCTTCCGCTTTTTGGACTTCCCGTTCGTGAGTAATTACATCGAGATTTCTTGAGTCGTTAGATTCGAAAGAGAGGTACGATTGAATGGTCTCCTCGGTCCCCGGATTTGTCGCCGCTAGACTTGTTTTTATGAGGTCACTTAAAAAGTAAATTTTATGCGACGCAACCAGCTTTATTAGAGGAGTTACGTCAACATATTGCCAACGAATGCCAACAAATAATTCGCAAATACTCCTGAATGTCCGATAAAGTTCGAACATAATCTCTGTCATTGTATGGAAGTTGGTGGTCAAGATTTTGAACATTTATTGCGTTAATTTAAGTTGTTATTTTTCTAGACACATCTTAACAAGCATCTTACTATTGGTTAACAGTTTTTGATTGTCAAATTAAACAAAATAAAAACAAATGTCATTTTAATTTAATGTCACCCTGCGTCTTCCAAACTAATCGACTGAATTTAAATATTCAAACAGGGAAATATGAAGAATTTAAAGGCCTTTCTAATGAGGTGCCACTTAAGCCCCCTTTCCATTAGAGATTTTTGAGGGCTTGATGCCCCCCTTAGGGGGTTGGCGTTTAGGGTTCGAATTGTACGTTAAAGAATGTCCCTTTCCAATACATATCAATGCGTTTTTGCGTTTTTTCAAAAAATTATTTTTGTGGGAGTTATTCAGCCTGTGTCGTCTTCATTATACCACCCTGTATATTAGTATATTAATTAATTGAAGTTGGATAGTGAGACGATGATGACTTTGATAAAAGGCAGCAAACGACATGACTTGTTGAATAAACTCATTCGGTTGCGGTGGCCCCAACAGGTCTGGTTTCACTCCATAGACATTTTCGTCGAAGACCCGGGAAACGCGGCGGGTGTAGACGACTCTCCTCTCCATAGTCGCTGTGGTGAATCTTTAAATGTGCCTAGATGGTAAGGCAACTCGAAGACCGAAGGCCAGATTGAAATTGCGAACAAGCTGAAGTGATGGTGACTGAATGTCGAATGAGTGGTGTAGAAGGAAGGAAGAAGCATGAAATGAAAAAGCCATCGTTGGAGAGTAAAGGAACTGTAATCATAAGAAGCCCGTTGAAACATAAATATTCAATACCTGCCAACGTCTGGAGCGTCATTTCAAGGATTCGTAGTACCATCGACGAGTGATAAATAAAGAGCCAGAAGACATTCATGCTGCGTAAAGCAAAAGTAACGGAACTTAATTTGCGAGATATTTAATAGTAGTAAAGAGAGGTGTTGGACGGCCAAACAAAGAGTACTGGCAGATGTGTGGAGAGAGCTTTCGACGTCCGGAGGTCTCAAACTTCGATTAATGGTGGAGGTGCCTTACTAAAACGTCTTCATCCTTTCGCACAACATCAAGGTATGAATGAGACCCCAACAATACCTGTCTAAGCTTGATAATTTAAGGCAGGAAGCAGAAAATAACTTTTATTTCACAGTTCATTTAGGATCTTAGGATCATCTTCTCAATCAATTAAAAATCGGACGTTTCAACGCTAACACTGCATATTAGAATTTTTGCGTAAAGCATGGTAGTTCTTATTTAATTACATTCAAAGACGTAACTGCGTAGAATCTAATAGTACTAAAATGCATTCAAGGCGGGCTATTCAGTGGTATCAAACTCAAGTAGGTATTTTATTAGGAAAAGACCACATCTATGATACGTCTTCGTAGTGAGATAAAAAACAATCAAGAAGATATTTTTCTTTTGTTGGTTAGATTCCCATTTCCAGTGGCTTTCAATAAACTCGAGAATTTCTATTTTTAGCAAATATCTGGGAAACCATAAATTACTTTGAAGAAGCGAAAACAACGCTAAATGGATGAACCTCGAATTTTGGATACATGAATCCTTAGCTTATATTAACCTTAAAAATAGAAAAATAAATATAAATTCGAAAAGTTAAGGCACGAATAGTTTTAGATCTTTAATTATAAAATCTCTTCCCAGTATCAACATTACGTTATGTTATAATATTCCTTCACGTAAATAAAATCTAAACGCCCCCTCAGCATAAATATCTGAATCACGCAACGAAACCGTACAATTCCAAATTAACTACATACAACAAAACGTAAATGTCGAACATGACATTATTAAAAGTTTCCCAAATGAAATTTTGTAACTTTTCTTCTTGCGAGGGGGGGAAAAGATAGGTATAATGCCCAAAGTTATTTTAGGGTTACCGTTTAAAATATAAACTCTCCACGCGATTTAGCATCAAAACTTGAAAAACTTCATCTCAGACAATTATTATTAAAATTACATGCAAAAACTCGCATTCCGATAGCGTGACTAAAAACAGAAAACTTTTATTAGTCGTCTAGAGGCGCCCACTAAACGTATTTTCCATTTTGATTAAAACATACTCGATACGTGATCTAACCGATATCTAAGTAAGTATGCAACAGGCGTTGAATACAGAATGCGTGCAGATCGTCAAGAAAATTAACGTTGAGGCATCCGGATAAATTGAAAAGTTTCACAAAATACACTACGAAATAAAATTGGGCAGAATTTAAAAATTGTTCTTAGCACGCGACGGCTATCACGATTGGTTTTGTTTCAAATCGAGGCATCGAGATGCTATCTAAAAAAAGAATAAAAGAATGGATTCACTTTATCCTTTAAGGTAAAATCCTTTCGAATCGACCCAGAGTTGCGAAAAAAACAAAAAGAATTATTCAGAAACGAAATTTATAAAGTCAATAAAATTTTATTTGGTAACAGGATGACACGGTTTGCCCATGAACTTGATTCTTTTTAAATAACGGAAGTCAAAGGAATTTTCCATGAGCTTTTATAGTCGTCACAAACTGTTCTGGAAAATCTAGCAACTTGATCGATGTTTCTATTTCCTGGGGTAATTTCATAATAAAACGTAATTTACAACTTTACTAAGAAATGTTTACAAATATTTAATAAAAGTAGATCTAGGACAGCTATATTGGATTATGGTATGAGCAGGCACATAAGTGATAAAAGTTAAAGTAGTCAGAATTAATTAAATTAAAGCGTGTGCTGCAATAATAATAGCTACTTACTCTGACTTTCAAAATTTGTTTGTTTCTAAAATTATATTATTATGAAACATTTCTCTTCTGAAATAGAATTAAGTTATTATTGATTAGATTTCGCCAAAGTAGAAAAGCATATTTAAAGTGTTCTATACAGTATGTCCAATTCAAGTAGCTACAAGTAAGTAGGCAACACACTTTGCCTATCATGGATATTTTCCAGTTTTTGAAAGGGGTACCTAGAAAAAACAAAAAATTCAAACATTATTCAGGGTCCGGACTTTACATTGCAAATGAAGGGTACAGGGAAAAAAAGATGAATGTCACCAATTGCAGTTTTTGAGAAAAACGATTTTGAATATTCAAAACCTCGTGTGCGTTTCACATCTCAATACCGGGATTTTAAAACTTCCCACCCTGAATGTCTTGAAAACCAAAAAAGATGTTGGAATAAATCTAAGGGCATTTTCTTATACCGGGAGGGGGAGACTAAACTGTGTACAAAGTTTTCGATTAAGATTCTACCCTTTAGCTCCAGCCATGCCCACTTTAAAATTTTAAATTGGATGATATGGCATGTAGCACATCAAATTAAAGGTCTTCAATATCAGAATGCAGTGGTTTTTGAAAAAATCAAATCGGCCGATTGATTTTCGAAGAATTAATTTTTTATTTTAATAAACGTACATTAATAAATTTATCGTAATAGATGCTCGAATTGCGCTCCATTGGTTGCTAGGCAATGATAAATGAAATTAATTGTAATTTTAAATAAGTAAAGTAAAATAGGCTTTATCATTTCCTAGCAACCAATGTAGCGAAATTCGAGCATCTTTTACGATACATTTAATAATGTACTTTTATTAAAATAATAGTAGTTTACGTAACTAGTCAGGAAAGTGATATTTTACTGGACGAGCAGACACTTCCAAGACTCGCCGTCGACTCGTTTTGAAAGTCTGCAAGTCTCTTAAAGACACTTTACTGACATGTTACGTACAATATTTTTTCTAACACCGGTTTTTTTCGATGCCGTAATCACATACAGGGTGGTGTCTGGTACTTATAGGTATACCAAATTATGCTTTTATTATCTTTCCAGTTGATTTTACGGCAAATATGTAGAAGTGTCCAGGATGGAACAAAATTTATTTACAACTGAGATTTTCTAATAGTTGGTATATTTATGTATTCTCAATAAATTACATTTTATTATTAATTTTTAGATGTAAGCTCATGTACTTTAAATAGTACTATAATTGGTAAATTTTAAGAATGGAATAATGCGATCATGTGGATCAGCGTTTTATTAAGTTTTTTTATAAATACAATTATTCTAGTTAATTATTACAAAAAGATGTCAAATAAAAATTTAAAAAAAAATGAAAAAAATTAATAGCCGGCAGCAAGAGTCGAACGCGAATCTCTTGATTAGAAGTCAATATCTGTAACCAAACAACCAAATTCTTCATTTGTTAAAACTGTCAAATTTCAGTATTTGCATGGCAGGGCTATAAATTTGTATTAAAAATTAATAATAAAATGCATTTCATAAACTAATGTGTAAATAAATTTAGGCAGTATTTAATTGTAAACATGTTTTGTATTTACATATTTGATGTAAAAAATTTGAAACAATATAAAAGAAATTACAAATAATTAAAAACCATTTGAATTTTTTCGCAAAAATCATGTTGTCTGTGTTTATATCTACGTATCCAAGGTGACAAAAACAAAATTGTAAATATAAAGAAATACACGCTCTAATCTGTATGCGTTGGTTTTGCGTAATTGTGTAATTATTCGCAGTTTTGGTTTTGTACTACTTAAAAATGAGTGAAAGTGGTAGTGAAGAGTTTTCATGTACACCTCCAGAAGAAGAATAAATGTTTTCTTGAACTTTGTACTTGTACTTTTTTTGAGTCAGGAAAGTACTTTACCTGACTAGTACGGTAAAGTACTTTCCTGACTAGTACGGTAAAGTACTTTCCTGACTAGTCAAGTAAAGTTTAGTTTCCATAGCAAAATGAATAAAAAAAAGCCTACTTTCGGCTACGGTGTTAGAAAAAAAAATTAATTCTTCGAAAACCAATCGATTTTTTCAAACATCACTGTATTCTGGTATTGAAAACCTTTAATTTGATGTGCTACATGCCATATCATCCAATTTAATATTTTAAAGTGGGCGTGGTTGGAGCTTAAGGGTAGAATCTCAATCGAAAACTTTGTACATAGTTTAGTCTCCCCCTTCCAGCATAAGAAATGCTTTTGGATTTATTCCGATATCTTTTTTGGTTTTCAAGATATTCAGGGTGGAAAGTTTTAAAATGATCACCATGAAGTATTTAACAAATTGTGACGTGATGCATTTGAATACCTAGTCTTACATAATAATCGTAATTCCCTGTTTTATGATATACCAATTTAAAAAAAAAAGATGAAATGGAATTGGCACAGAATCTCCTGGGAAACAAAGATGAATATCACATAAACATTACAAAATATCACTATGTCCAGAAAGTAAGTTCATTTTTACTGGTAAAATAAAACAAATGTATATTAGGAAAAATAATTTATTGCAAAAGAATCTGTAGACTTAAAACTATTAGTCTACATAGTTACCACCATTTTGTAAGCATTTATCGTAGCGTGGCACTAATTTTTGTATTCCTTCGTCATAAAACGTTGACGCCTGTGACTGTAACCAAGTTGCAACATGTTCTTTAATCTCATCGTCGTCATTGAATTTCTTGCCAGCGAGGTTTGATTTTAGGCTTAAAAACAGGAAGAAGTCACTGGGAGCAAGGTCCGGACTGTACGGTGGGTGGTCAAATTGTTCCCATCCAAATTGAGTCAAAAGTTGCTGTGTAAGGTTTGCAGTGTGGGGCCGAGCATTGTCATGAATCAACAAAATGCCGCTAGTGAGCTTTCCACGGCGCTTATTCTGAATTGCACGACGCAGTTTCCTTAGCGTATCACAGTAAGCAATAGCGGTAATTGTTTCGCCACTTGGTAGAAAGTCCACTAAAAGAACACCACATCTGTCCCAAAACACTGTGCACATGATTTTCCGGGTTGTCAAATTCGGCATCGATGTTGTCTTTGCTGGTGACGATGTGTGCCTCCATTCCATCGATTGCCGTTTTGTCTCGTGTGTCTCATAGGCTACCCAAGTCTCGTCCCCAGTCACTATACTGTTAAGGAAATGGTCCCCGTCATTGTGATAACGAGTCAAAAATTCAAGAGCAGCACCTAGGCGTTTTTTCTTGTGATCCTCGGTAAGAGTTTTCGGTACCAAGCGTGCACAAAGCTTTCGATATCCCAGTTTGTCATGAACAATTTCATGAAGAAGGGATCGTGAAATTAGGGAAAATTCCATAGAAAGAAGAGAAATCGTAAACTTACGGTTTCCTCTAATTTTTTCATTCACTGCATGAACAAGTTCATCATTAACCAATGATGGACGTCCACTTCTTCCTTCATCGTGCACGTTTACACGGCCATTGTTGAATTTTTTTACCCATCTCACAACCATAGAATAACTCATTACATTCTGTCCATACACCTCAGAGAGCTGTTGATGAATGTCCACTGGTTTCAAATTTTTCGCATTGAGAAACCGAATCACTGATCTAATCTCGCAATCGGCGGAATTTTCAATTACCTTCGCCATTATAAACAAGCACTGTGACACGATAACAGCAGATAACTAACTCAAAATGGCGTCAATCGCTTAGTAACGATACAAGGTCATTGCCGCGCATGCGCGGAACAGCGATCGCATCGCTGCAACGGCGGAAAATAGAAAATGAACTTACTTTCTGGACATAGTTATAATATTGACTAATTTCAAGCAAATTCAAACAAAATTTATTATAAACAATCGCTTACAAAATACTGGTTGCAATATAAAATGTTTTTGAAAATAAGCCATTTTGGTACAACTTCGTCGTCTTCTTGTATTGTTGAGGTTTAAGGCAAATTCGCATAATACTCGTTTGTACTTGAAGTTCTTGAAGACTGTTGTACTTCTTTTGAGATAATGGAATTTGTCCGTTATACTTCAGTTTGGGCAATTCAAACTGACCAACTGGTAGTTCTCTTGACCTTCCTTGTTTTCGTTTTGTTGGTATCACTACTGATGTAGTACAGAATCCATTGTATGTCTATCGCCACTGCATCATTCTTGGTAGTGCTTTATTGACTACGAGTTCTCGAACGGGTCTACTTTTAAAGAGACATTTCTTGACATACAAATTACTGAAGCGGTCAGACCACGATCGAAAGATTTGTTGGTCTTCGAAGCTTACAACTTTAAATGGGCTGGTTTCAGTCTTGCATTCGTAATTTCTTGGTTCCAACCATCAGGAAGCTCCACAATTGCTTTAGGATTAATCAGCCCCATATTTCTATCACACTCTAGGTAACTGTGACCGCGCATTGGAAACATCATTTTGATGGAGTTTAAACCATTCATTTTATGAAGCTTTTATAGTAAACATCTTTGGTGCTTATGTTGGGTACTAGTAGGTTTTTTAAAAAATCCATTGCAATGGTCTCAATCGTATTATCTTTTTGCGATCTCAGACGAGCTGTACGCTTTCTTTTGCAAAATGTCTCCGCTTTCAATAGATGGACCTTATGTTCTGTGTCCAAACGCAAAAGATGTTCTCTTTGAAGCTGATCGTTTTCCATGCTCGATCATTCATCTTTTTTCCACCTATTCTCATTGCACTATATCGTCTAAGCCTCATCTTTGTTAGCTTGTACGAATACTTTGTCATAAACTACGATGCCATCTGCATTTTGCTACGTATACATCTGAAAATTATAAATTATGGACAATCATCTTTTTTCCCCTGTACCCTTCAAATAGTATTCCCTGACTTTTCCAGGTTTTCCATGACATTTTTCTGAAAATTCCATTGATTCTAGTTTGTTATTATTCAAAGGCCGTTAATACCGGTCAGTTTCTAGTAAACGTCACAAGTCTTATAACAATGTACAAACTGGTTGTGTCTAGAATCCCCCAATCTAGCATTTCTCGGTTTTGGCATTTAAGTACTCTAATCATGTATTGTATTTATTTTAAGAAAGCAAAATAAACTACCTTAGGCTAATATAAAAGTTGTTTCAGTTAGTAATTACAGTTGTCACCAAAAAAATGGAAGTTTTATTTCTGACTTTTGGACTTGAAGTTAGCTGAAATATTCATAATACAGTGGACCCGTTCAGGGGCACTCAGCGGCCCTCAACGGTTCAGTTGCTGATAATACAGAGTCCTGCGACAAGGTTTGATTTCTTCAAAAGCTCTTCGCCGCCGGAATCCCTTTCCAGTTTGTGCGCATCATTTGAAAGCTGTCGCCCTGCAAGGATCCATCCTATCCCTGCTTCTGTTCACCTTTTACTGCCACGACATTTCACGACCTCAGAACAGATCCGTCCCACCGCCGTGTACTTGGGCATCACGTCTTCAAAGACTCTTTCTTGGATCGAAGAAGCCAAATGATGCTACAATATCGTCCAGAAGCGGAGGTCCCTCCTGTCGGTTTAGCGCGACGGCATCCGCTGGTGCCACCAACGCACACTCATCTACACCTACAAAACTTACGTCCACCCCGTGTTAGATTATCGCTTTATCTGCTTCGGGGCTACCACGCCCAGACTTGTGGGATCACTTCGTAGGAAGGAGAGGACCGTGTGTCGGAGGCTGCTTCGACTAGATCGCTTCCACCCCTTCGGGGAAGTTTGCGAACCAGCCGAAATACCTGCGATAGACGCCAGACCTGACTTTTTGCGGGGCGGCTTGTTGACACCCTGAGAATCTCACCTGGTCCCATTTCTAGAAAACCTAAGAGGAAGTTCCAAAATCCTCCAACCATTTTCCTTGCCCAAACCCCGAAGCTCCCCTACGACCTCCAAGACATCCTGGAGGGCACACCTTTGACCCAATCCCACGCCCGATGCTCGGCACACCCATTCACAAAATCTCCACAAATCCGTAACGCTTCACACCTCCTCCTCTTGCTCCACAACTCTGTTTTCTGTTTCAGGTACCAACAAGACTTCGGATGCCAACGACATGCCGGAGGCCGAGTGGACCGAGACGAAACCGATGGTAGCTTGCGATACACTCATTGTAAGAATGGGCGCGCTCGACGTGGTTGCCCTTGCATCAGCGGCGACGGTGAATTCGACGGAGAACTGGAAACCAGACCGACAACAAAGCTGACCGCCGGACCTTCGCACTTGCAAGGGCTTTTAAACAAAAGTTTGCTATCAACCATTCCATCCTATCTTTGACCGCGCGCAGCAGCGTTCACATTCCAAATTACTAACTTCCATCTTAACCGAAAAGCCTCATGCCTAGAGTGGCCTTTGTTGCTTAGCAGCAGCAGAAGCAATTGTGATTACCTTACCTTTACAGAGTCCTAGATGTTTCCGCTGCCTAAGTGACTGGAATTGCACTGCTGCTCAACAGCCAGCTGTTGAATTGGCTGAGTAGCACTGAACGTGCCTAGTCTTCAAGGTAATTATTAATTCGAGTATTCAAATACAAACAGATTCTGTCGTCAGAATTAGAATTATCAATGGGGAAAAGTCATGAAACGGATGCTCCTCAGCTGCAACCGGCGCTGCCAGACCTGGCTATAAATCTCCAAATCTGTAGATTTCTAACATTTACAATCATAGTCCGGACGTTTTAGGTCGGAATTAAAAAATCAACTCCCACCAACGAAGTAGGCAGGTCATACTGCCGCGCGTCCCGAATCACAAGCAATGCATGCGTTGCAATAGCCTCGTGTGCGTGACTGATGGGAGGCAAAAACCTAAAACGTCCGGACTTTATTTATGATTGTTTCAGGCGATGTTTTATTGTTGTGGCAACAGTGTGATCACCAGATAATCATCCTTAAACTATTTTTTTTAATTTCTAATAGAGGTCGCGACGATTGTGTTTTTCGCCAATAGAAAAAAAACACTCAGTGCATTTAAATTATTACCAATAAGTTTCGTTCGATGAAAACAAATCGCTTAATATCGCTTCGTTTCAGTCGATAGCGTAAGAAATTGCTTAAAAATTTTCAGAATATGAAATTTCAAATGACGGCTAGCGCCTATTTGCGTCATTGAATTAATTTGGATCGCTCCAAAACATAGTGCAGAAGCAACTAACTTCAAGTCATAATCGTATTGGAATAAATATAGTCTGAATATTCTTTCAGAAAGAGAAAACATGATTATTCTCAAGCCAAGGATATCACAGAACAATATAATGCTAAGAATTTGATAATTTTACTGTCTGTTGGTGCACACAGACAGATGTTTGTTCCATCATGATTATGACTTGAAGTTAGCTGCAACTTCACTCTATTAACCGTTATATCGTGTGTACGAATCACTACGGGTACTATAAGTGTTGTCAAATGCTATGTTTTCCCTGTTAACATTAAACAATGACATTCACAATTGATATTAACAAATGATACTGTAACGTGAACGTTAACGAAACGACAAAAAAAACAAACGAAAACGTTATGAAAGAGACTTTGAATTTTGATAAGTCTGTCTTTGTTGTTGCAATTTGCATGCACATACCCTACTGTGACAAAGATAACAAAGGGATTGAACTACGCAGATTGGTTAGAGAGATTCCAACATGGCTTTTCTAAAAATGCGCGAGGACTTAAATTTCCAGTTAACCTAAATGTTTTCATCGTAGTTATATGTTAATTCTGTGTGTACAAGTGTTAAGAATGTGTTTTCAGCGCTTTCTTAAGAATTTTTTGTTGATTACCAACACTGTAAAATCTGTAAATTCTTACGTACGGTTAACAATTTTACAACTTTGTAGATATCAGACGTTTTTTTAAACAATCGGCGCTTTCATCATGAAGAAATTTGCTTTGTTTGGAGAAAAACCACGTTTTGCGTGATGCAAGAGCTCTTGCTTTAAAATTAATACTTCAGTTTTGGTCCATTTAAAGTTATTATGCAGTTTATTGACAGACGGCTTCAGCAGCACATAAAAGAAGTAAATAAGATATAGGAATGGAGTTAATGCTATAAGATTCTCTAAAAGACGCCAGTTAGCATTTTTATTTGCATAGATAAGTCACTTCTTTGTGAGAAATTAAGATTCGTTTCAATAATAAAAGAAACATTAAATCAAAAATGCAGGAATTTTATGTGAAAATATGTGTTTTCCTTTTCAAAACACAATCATCAAACTAACCTACTTTTAGTTGAATTATGTCTGTTTTACGATGAAGTATTCGCGTGATTGCATTCTTTTTCAAACGTGTAACTACCATCTGTTTAGATTCACATTTTAGTATAGCCGTGAGAGCTTTAATCAGGCAATAGTAACATTAAATGTTTCGATGATATTTAAATTATCACAGAAATAATAATAATAGATGAAATAATACATAATTATAACGTAACATGCGATGATTTAATTAAAAACTTTTTTATTTCGCCTCGGAATCTCATAGTATAACTTACGTTCATTCATCGCTTCGATGGCTGCTAATAATAAAAGTTTGTTTGCATTTAACATAAAAGTTTTCAAGCTTTGTGCTAATGTGCACCTCAATGAAGAAATGGGAATTTTATCGAAGTTTGTCGTTTATTTCTCCTTATTGTTGACTGTGCTGCACGAATTAACTTTAGTGGCCGATTTGGTTTTTTACGCAATGGGCGATTTTCAAAAGTTATGCGAAGATGCGCCCATGGCAATGGCATTCTGCATGGTTACATACGAGTTTTATAACATTGTGGTACAGAAAGAGAAAATCGAAATGCTCTTGTATAATATTCAAACCACAATCGAATTACATCAACCCACCCATGGAAAAATCACGTATAAAAAGTCGCAGATGGGAAAGCTTGTTGATATCTTGGATAAGTTGGGATTTTATAATGTACTTTTTGGGATCTTCTGTGTGCAATTATGGGTTATAAGGCCAATAGTAACAAATACTGATAAATTACCGTTTGGAAATCCTTGGTTCCCGTTTGATTATCGAAAGTATTACTATTACCTTTTTGTTTGTCAATCTTATGTTGCTACATGTGGAGCAATTAATACTATCAATATTCATATTTTTTATTCGAAAATTGTGGCTGTTATTTCTGAACAATTCGATGTGTTACGTCATGCTTTTAAAAATGTGGATGAGGATATTAGCGAAAAGGGTCGATATGACGATGAAGAAGTAATTTTCAGAAGAACTAAGAATTTAATAAAGTATCATCAGAAGATACTAAAGTAAGTAGGTTCTTATAAACCGTAAGGTTTTTCTTTTCAGACACTGCCACTACACAGCATGTCCAAAATTCGAGACTGGGAGTCTTACAGGTGTTGCAAGTGTTACATTTGAACACCTGAACAAAATTGTAAAAGTGCAATATTACAGTATACTCAAACTGTCTTACGCCGTACGGACGTTTGCCCTATCCTGGAGTCAACAGAATTCACGCCTCATTGAGCTGTCATTTAAGTGTAGAGAAATGGAACGGTATACAGAAATCTCCATTTACAAAAACAAAAAAGGAGTTATCGTGCATTAGTTTCTTACCAAGTAGGGGCTCCCCGGCGCGACGCGTCCCCCATCGCGTCTAATACGTCGTCTCCTGCATTGCATTATCTTGATCATGGTGATCCGCGAAAAAGGTTTATCGCGTCGAGACGCCTTTCTAACAGTATTGGACCACCAGGTGCAGTCACTATCATAACACTCTTCTCCTCGGAGATCGCGTCTCCTTAGGATTGACGTGCAGAAACTAGCAAGGATTAGAACGCTCCAGAAGGCTGCCGGGTGATATCTGGCCAGGTCAACTGGAAGATACAATTGTCAACTAGGTCGAGGTAAATTACACGGTCGCACCGAACCGTGCGTACCTAAACACATATGTAGCTAGCTATTGAGATTAATTAAGCAACACATAGTAGAAGACACGATACCAATAAGTGGAAATACACACAGTAAAGCCGTATCAATAGCAACAGCGTTTTCGTCCAAAATTAGTTCAGACGTCCATGGACTTAAATTGCACATTCATTGAACGTCCGTTTTTGAATGTTCATCGGACGACTCGTCTTGCATCCGATTGAGTTTTCGTTGTCGCCAATAATTCTTTGAACTTGTATAGGTAGCTTGGCCACAGCCGATAGCTTTTCGGTCTTATATCGGTTTTGTGCTTTTAGGAGTTGTGTTTGGTTATCAAGCATTTTGGTAGATCAAGCTATTTTTGGTACCGATAATGCTTTTGGGGCTTGTTTCAGTCGTTTGACTACTACCAGTTGTTCTCGGTTAACAAATGAGAAAGGGCGATTAATAATTAAGTAAACACTTTCTGATGAAGAATGTGTATTCAAAATAAAAGTAGAAAATAACATTAAGAAATTGACACAAACAACATGACATTATGTGTCTACTTTTAGTTAGTTACAAAAAGCGTAGATGGCGGGAGCGCTAGTGTCATCATAATAGAAATTGAGAAAATTGTCATTCTTTGTCACTCCGCCTCAATATGATCAATTTTACATTTTTATAAAGATAGAATACATAATAGATATTTAAATTTACAAAATTTTTCAATACTTAAACTTTTCGTCATAATGTCGGCAATTTGATCTTCTGAAGAGACATATAGTAAATTTACTGATTTAGAATGCTCTAGGTCTCTTATAAAATTATATTTTATGTCAATATATTTTAATCTTTTAGAGTTCCATACTGATACACTGCGTATGCATAACTGGTTATCTTCATAGATGTTAGGAATTTGAGAATCAATTTTCATTTCATCAAGTAGAGTCTTCAACCACATGACTTCACAGGAAGCAGTCGCAAGAGCAACAAATTCTGCCTCAGTTGATGATAATGCAGTGACGCGTTGCTTTCTCGAACCCCATGTCACAGTAGCGCCAAATATCTTTACAACAAAACCAGACGTGGATTTTCTGTCGACTGAATTTCCCCAATCAGTATCAGCAAAAGCTGATATAGCAGTTGTACAATCTTTAGGATAGATCAAAACATGGTCTTTAGTACCCTGAAGATATTTTAGAATTCGTTTCAGAGACTTCCAGTCAGTTTCATTTGCATCGCTTTGAAAACGACTGTGGTATGCTACTGCATAGCATATATCTGGACGCGTAGCCAACATTAAGTGCATAAAACACCCAATCAGTTCACGGTACGGTTTATCGTTAATAATGGTAGGCAGTGTTACGTCTCTGTCAGGTGGTTTAACCTCTATTGGTGTCTTTGATGGTGAACAGTGCTGCATACCAAAGCGTTGAAGCAATTTTTCAATATAAGTTGTCTGAGAAAGAGTCATGCCTTCTGAACCTCTTTGAATTTTTATTCCAAGGAAGCAGTGTAGATCACCAAGATCCTTCATATTAAATTTATGTTTTAGTGCTGTTTTTGTTTTGTTTAAAACATTCAAGTCGCTTCCTGCAAGGATTAAATCTTCAACATATAATAAGATATACGTGATGGTTTTGCTATCACTAATAAAACAATACAAACACTTATTCCTCTGACATGGAATAAATTCTAGAGATTTTAGAAAATTATCAATTTTTTTATTCCAAGCCTTGGGAGCTTGTTTTAAGCCATACAAGGTTTTGTTTAATTTTAAAACATGGTTTTGCTTATTAGTTTCAAACCCTGGAGGATACTGCATATAAACTTCCTCCTGCAAATTCCCGTGTAAGAAAGCATTACTGACATCCATCTGAAAGCCATGAAAATCTTTATGGTTTATAACAGATAACAATGTTCTTATTGTAGTGTAATGAGCAACGGGAGCATACGTATCCGTATAGTCGAAGTCCTTGACTTGCGAACAACGTTTGATAACTAATTTAGCTTTATATTTTGTGATATTCCCATCTTCATCCTTTTTAATTCTGAACACCCAGCGACAGCCGATTGCCTTCAGCCCTGGAGGTAGTTCAACTTCATCCCAAGTGTTGGTTTTTTAAAAGTGAATTTAATTCCTCATTGACAGCCTCGGCCCATTCTGATTCATCTGGTCTTCCTTTTAGATCTGAACAGTTTTCTGCGGACAATTTTCCACAAATGATTCTGCACAAGTAAAGGCCGAGTAATCTTCTAAATAACGTGGTTTTCTTCGCTCACGAGTAGACCGGCAAACGGGCAATTCTTCAACCGAGTCTTCTTCATTCACAGAATCATTACTTATTAAAGATGGATCAATAGATTCGGGAACAGTTGGGACAACGGGGTCAGTCAAATTTTTATCACATAAATTCTCTCCGCCTGAACAACAACATTTCTTTTTCATATTAGGCTCATCAGACTTATGAGATTCAAAAAATTCATTTTCACAAAATTTTACATCAAATCTTTTAATAATTTTATTGTTCTCAGGGTCCCATAGATGATATCCATTAGGACAATATCCCATCATGTAGCATTTCTTTTATCTACTATCCAGCTTACTTTTTAATATTTCTTTTGGAATACGCAGGTATGCAGAGCAGCCAAACACTTTTACTTTTTGCAGGTTGAGTTTAACATCAAACCATATTTTCGCTGGAGTTTTCTTGTTTAACGCAATAGTGGGCGAGCGGTTAATTATATAAACAGCGGCCATCACTGCCTCTGACCAAAGCGTTTTACTAATATTAGCATTTAAAATCATACAGCGTACCTTACAAAA
>VTPC01090963.1:193665-242598 GCA_011009095.1 Ignelater luminosus
CTTGGTTCCAAAATGTGCTGTAGCCATAGCCTCAAATGCCTTAAAATAAAGAAGAGTTTCTGATTTATATTTCATTATATAAGCAGCAGTAAAATGACTCCAATCGTCAATGAAAGTTACAACATAACGCTTTGAATCGTAAGATGTAGGAGAAATTGGCCCCATAACGTCAGAATGAATTAATTGCAATGCTCGAGTTGCACGAATTCTAGGTTTTACATGATGTAAACGAGTTTGCTTCCCTTCAATGCAATAATGACAATCTATAGGTGAATCCAACTTCTTCTTATCTATTGCAATGCCATCAACCAAGTCCGACAGAGCTTTCAAACTGCGCGCACCAATATGGCCTAGACGTTTATGCCACAGGTAAATGTCGTCATCCTTCGCGATATTGGCAATCTCTTGATTAAATTCAAATTGAACTTCATACATTTTATACGATGCTACTGCTTTAAACAGAAATCTTCCTTGTAAATAAGCTGAGGCTACACCATTGAAAAATATAAACTTTACACCCTTTTGGTCCAAACGGCGAACTGAAATTAGATTATAATCTAATTCAGGTACAACCAGTATATCTGTGAAAGAAATAGTATTCCTAATTGAATCTTCAATGTACACTAATTTGATATCGCCGGTGTGAGTAGCATGTAAAATCTCATTTGCTTTAGCAGTTTTAACTCTTATTGGGCTAGCTAACTCTTTTACGTTTGTCATTTTATTTAGAAATACGCTATTAACCATGATTTCTGTAGCCCCTGAGTCCAAAGAGCAATTAATAACAAACTCATTGCCTTTTGGAAGAGATGTTGATGCAGGATCTGCAAGCAAACTGAACTCACCAGGATCACTATCATTCAATGTTGTGTCAGCTACATTCGCACCTTTTTGAAAATTATTCTTTTTTGTTTTCTTAAATTTAAAACAACTGGACCTTCTATGATTTGGTTTATGGCAAAAATCGCAGACAATAACAGACTTTTAATTATTTTTATCATTTTTGTCAAATTTTTGTTTTTATTTCGGAAAAGGTTATTTGAAGGCAGGTTATTGCCTTGATTTGACAAGGTAGAAAATATTCTGCCGCCAGAAGCACGTGCGAGCAATGAATGTGAATTATTGTCAATAACGGCACAAGAATCAACAGCATTTCGCTTTCTTTCTTCGTCAAGTAGACGATTTTTGACAAATTCAACTTTTAATTTATCTTCAGACAATGTTTCTATTGCAATAACAACCGCGTCATATTCACTTGGCATGGTTAATAATAAATGACACACAATATCCATTTCTTCTACGGTTGCTCCAGCAGATTTGAGATCACGAATAGTTTTATCAAAACGAAGAAAATGTTTATCCATTTTTTTCTTGAGCAGGATTAAATTTCATTAACAAAAGTGATTTTCTCAAATAAAGCTGAATAGCAATACCTTTACGGACAAACGCTTGTTGCAAAGCAGTCCACATCTCATAAGCTGTACTTTTTCCCTTAACATATTCCAAATATTCATCAGTAATTTTCATTACAATTTCAGATTTGAATTTTCTGTCATTTTTAATGTAATCTTTTAGAAGAGCTTTCTTGGAGACCTTTTCATCAGCTGTATCGGTTGCAAGAGGAGTCACTTCCGCAGCATTCAAACAGTCCTTTACAGCAAAGTCCAACAAGTCAAGAGATTCTAAACGAGTTTCAACACGAAAACACCAGTCATCAAAATTATTGGCATCGAATAACGGAATCATACATTTTTCGTCATGTGACATTTTGAAAAACAATAAATGCGAACAAGCACGGGTGCACGTTACTATAACCTCAACGAGTGAACTAACGAAAAAACGACACAGAGTCAACAAACGTGAAACAAACTCGCGAAAAAGTTATTTAAAGCACTCTTGGCCCATAACCTAAAAAAGGGCGATCAATAATTAAGTAAACACTTTCTGATGAAGAATGTGTATTCAAAATAAAAGTACAAAATAACATTAAGAAATTGACACAAACAACATGACATTATGTGTCTACTTTTAGTTAGTTACAAAAAGCGTAGATGGCGGGAGCGCTAGTGTCATCATAATAGAAATTAAGAAAATTGTCATTCTTTGTCAACAAACTTACCGGTTGAACTAGATTTTCTTGTATCCGATCGAGTTTTTGCTGTCACTAATAATTTTAGAGCTTGTATCGTCTACTCGATTGCGTTTTTCTGTCACCGATAGCTTTTCGGGCTTATATCGGTTTTTTGCTCTTAGGAGTCGTGCTTGGTTATCAAGCATTTTGGTAGATCGAGATTTTCTTGTCGCCGATAATGCTTTTGGGGCTTGTTTCAGTCGTTTGGCTACTACCAGCTATTCTCGGCTATCAAACTTACCGGTTAAACTTACTTTTCTTGTATCCGATTAAGTTTTCGCTATCGCCAATAATTCTTTGTGCTTGTATCGGTCTCTTGATCGCAGCTTTTCTGTCGCCGATAGCTTCTCGAGCCCATATCGGTTTTTTGGTCTTAAGAGTTGTGCATCGTTATCAAGCATTTTGGTAGAGCGAACTTTTCTTGTCGCTGATAATGCTTTTAGGGCTTGTTTCAGTCATTTGACTACTACCAGTTGTTCTCGGTTATCAAACTTTCGGGTTGAACTAGCTTTTCTTGTATCCGATCAACTTTTGGATGTTGCCAGTAATTTTAGAGCTTGTATTGTCCAATTGATCGCGTTTCTCTGTCGCCGATGGTTTTTCGGGCTTATATCGGCTAACTAGGAGTTGTGCTTGGTTGTCAAGACTTTTGTTTGATCGGACTTCTGCTGTCGATAATGTTTCCAAACTTTTATCGGTCGTTTGATTACTACGTTATCAAACTTTTTGATTGATTGAATTTCTTCTGTCGCTAATAATGCTGTTCGGGTTTGTAAAAATCCGCTTGACTACTACGAGTTGTACTTGGTTATCAAGTCTATTGAGTAATCTACGTTTTCTGTTACCGATAATCCTTTTTGGGCTAGTATCGATCAGTTAGCTACTATAAGTTGTGCTTAATTGGTTGATCTGTCGCCGATAACGCTTTCCGGCTAGTATCGGTTATTTGACTTACAAGTTGTGATTGGTTATCAAACTGTTTTCTTGATCGAGCTTTTTTTGTCGCCCATAATGCTTTTAGGTCTCGCATCGGTCGCTTGATTATTACGAGTTGTGCTTGGTTATTGAACGTTTTGTTTGATCGAGTTCTGCTTGTCGCTTGTAGTGATCGTTTGACTATTACGAGTTTAGTGCTTGGTTACCACACTTTTTTGTCGCCTATAATGGTTTTTCGAGCTTCTTTTGATCGCTTCATTGTCACAAGTTGGGCTTGGTTGTTAAGCTTTGTAGTTGAGCAAGTCTTTATTGTTGTCGATAATACTTTTTGGGTTTGTATCGGGCTTTTCAAGTCCATTAAATTTTCCAGGACAATAAGACTATGCTGCTGTTCGACCCGCTGGGTTTTCTAGTTAGGCTGTTTGAGCTGGCAACGCCCCTTTCCATCAATAATTATTTTTCCTGTAAGACGATGTTAAATCAAACATACAATACCGTTCGTCTTTGATAATTTTCTGATGAATAAATTCCGCGAATAACAGACTTGAACATAATTTGCAAATTAGACTACAAACTTCCTTTTGTGTTTAACCTTACGAGCTTTTTAAGCTGATTGGATCAAACTTTTCAGTCCTTGTAAGCCAATCAGATTTCCAGATTGATTGTGTCCAGTTCTCAGAGTCAATCAAGCTTTTCATATTGATCGAGCTAATCGAGACATTTGAGTCTTTCGGACCAATCGATATCAAGTTTTTCGGATTGGGCATATCAAGTTTATCGATCTTTGATGTAAAGTAGCAGTCTGAACAGGGCTTCATAGCAACGTTTCTTATGGAACAAAAAATTCCAAGGTACTTCACAATATACAAAAGTTGAGAAATGCTAACTTCTATTCCATATCCGGCTGAGATGACATGGAGCGTCTTGTAAAATAACAGTAAAAGAAATCAAAAAATTTTTATAGCCGGATTCCACAATCTTATACAACAGTTTTCTGCCTAAATTAATTGAGGTTAGGAAAAAATGTCTAGGACAACATTTCTTGATGAGTTTGAGATTTCTCCGTTTTATAAAGAGCATCTTCACCTTTATCTCAATGATGCCATGGAAGATCGTTAACCGTTCGTTGGTAATAGCTATGTGTCTGGAGTGGATTTTCATTGAGTAAAGTGAAAGAGTGATAATACTGCCCTGCAAAGCAAAAAGGCCCTAACTCTGAAAATCATGATTTTGAGATATTGAGTGAAAGTGTTTGACTTTCTGTACATTTGTATAGAATTGCTCTGTATCGCTTATTCTCAAAGTTAGGACTTTCTTGCTTGGCATTTCAGTGGAAAGAAAAAATTCAATCTTGTTTATTTTTCGAGTTAGGGCCTTTTTGCCTTGCAGGGTAGAATAGGCAATTTAAAGTTTGGATATTATTCGAACTGAAATGTGTATAATTTGTAAGGACCGGACTTAACAATTGAAAGTTGACAAGTATCGAAAGTTGGCAGGATGTGCTTCAAGTTTGGTAACAAGGTAATAAGAGCTGTACCATAACTAGAAAAGTCAAATTTGCGTGAAAAGAAACGCCTTCTATGTAAATTTTGCTTAAACTCCGTGTAGGTTGCACTAAATAATACCTGTATCTATAAAACTTTTTTGCTTAGAATGATCCGTAGAATCATCTTTCAAACGTACTTTAAAAACACCCTCTCATACTTAATATTTTGCTCGCTTTCTATAGAAACGTATCCAGGAGACTAAAGAAAAGCACGCTAGATGCGAAACTCTTCTGAAGGAATTGGAGATGATTTATACTGAAGGGTTGTGGTGGTAGAGGGAGTCACGCAGATTGACCTGATGACTTGGAAATAACAGAAACATTCCGAACAATATTTTACGTCCTGTTTGCTGCTAATGCTCTGCAACTGCGGAACCATATGATCAAATCATTTTTATTTTTTATTCATTTGCAACAAAAACGAATCTCCGTTAATTTTTTAGGAACTTTTTCTTTCACCCCCAAAACAATTTCTATCGACTCCTAGCTTCTAGAATGTTGTTCAATGTGATGTCTTGGGTGTTGAAGCTCTCTATATGTAATATCGACAATCGAATGCAAAACACTAAGTTCTGACAATTTTGGATTTTTAGATGCTGCCAGAAACTACAAGACTGCATGAGTGGAATTCTAGTATGCCAGTTTTGTTTTGGAATTAATTTATGCTTTGCAGCTCTGGCAACCTTTTCGGTAATGCTTTTTTCGCGATACTCATGTTAAAAGAAAATAATAAACTTTTTTGTTTTAGATGACGGCTTTCAGTGCAGCATTTATTAATTTACTAGATCACATATTTTTGGAAATATCTGGACTATATATCTATTGCTGGTTTGCAAACAAATTGACTGAACATGTACGAACTTGCATGTAATTTGACAAGATAAGCAACATATTGTTAATTCGTAAAGATCGTATCATGCAAATATAAAATAACAAATTCAGCAACGTTAATAAAATTTATTTCTACATCCACTGCAATATGTATATATATTTTTAGAAAATGTAAAATACTGCGTCTACTAGATTCACAATGTGTTGTCTATTTTACTATCTTAAGTGATTTCATTATAGAATTCTTGCATTTTATTTGCATAAACTTTAAGGAAGTTAGCGCCTTTCCACTTTGTAAAGAGTATCATTCATTCAGTTGTCTCCACTTTCTAGTAACCTCTTCATTAACAAAGCGCCATCGAGACTGTATCTGTATTTATGAGTCAATCAGTCAGTCAAAGATGAATGTTATTACAGAAGTATACTCCTCTTGATTAATTGAAAGCTTGTTAACTGTAATGTGACGACACAGCAGTCGGTTTGCGGGTGTGCTCGTGACAACGATGAACACGGAATATACGGAAAGGTAATAGCTACGAAACACAGAATATCCAGTGTCGAATGCAGCGCAAATGATAGGAAGCAACAGAGAAACGGCGTAGTGTTGTCTAGCGATGATTTCGACCTATTGGTAATGTTTATGGTCTACATGGATGAAATCTGATGCTCTTCTACGATTATAGTTGATAGATCTGTGTTGTAGTCTGAAATCTAGTTTCTGAGATTTTATTGGAAAGAGAGAAAAAGACATTTGGTTGTTACATTCCCGTTTTCGAAGGAGTATTGCTCATCTTTGATCTTAAATGTAAGGAAAATGGTTTTTAGGGTAGAAGTTCGATGCAGTTGGCGCTTGTAATGTGTTGTGATGACCTGGTGTGGTGCAACGGTATGGAGAAGGGGTGTGATGGTGGTGGAGATAATGCACTGAGTATTTTCTGTAGTGATGTGACGTGTTGTATTTGTTTGTTGTGGGTCGGTGTATAAATATTGTTTCGTCATCAACCTTGACTACTAAGGGGAACGGTAAAACTCTAGCGACAACAGTTGGCCTGGGGATTTCCAGAACTTTGCGAATGCGAACATAGTAAGCTATCTACGTCGTTCGGTAAATTCGCGGAGAGGATTGATTGAGTTCTTATCTATATATGAGGAGATGTCAAGAAGGATGTTCACCAAGTCGAGGGTGAGGTTCTCGGCACGTCTCATGAGAACAAATTGCGGATGTTAGAATCTCTTTCTAGGTTTCTTATGCGGAAGGGGAGCTGTGGTTCTTAGGATATCGAGAACATGTTCTTCCGGGGCGAGCATCTATAGAAGGAATCCCCGCTCTGTCGCATGCTTCCTCCAAAGGGTGTCTAAGACGGTGACTCGATCAGGCGGATCTGACAAAGGTTTTGCAGGTGTGTATTAATAATGTTCGGAGGTGACAGTCTGGGATACCGCCACAAAGTCTGGAAATCAAGCCACGCCATCTCACCGTAAAGGTTAAAGTGATACCGAAGTCTTTGACTGATACCAAAAGCTAAAGGTGCGAGCCCCACAGTTACAGGCAGATGTCGTTAGGGTCCAAGGTTCTTAGGCGGATGCTTCGTAGGCTGTAATTCGATACCCGTCACGTAGCTAAATATGCCATCGCTGTTGTCGAATAACCGAACATCACCATGTAAGATGTTTATAACTTTATGAATTTGTAAATACCGTTGTCATTCGTTGTACGCATATTTATTTTGATTTTATTTATTAATCGGCAACAGCGCAGTGCGTCCGGTATATTTTCTGCGTCAGTTATTATTGGCTGACGGCTTGTGGAGTAACCGGAGAGTCTAAGAAGCGTGGTTGAGATCGAATCTGACTGTAACAGTGCAGCTCTTTTGTTCGATGTGATTCTCCATGTTTGGCACCAAGTTTCCAGGCGTCCTAGTTCGTATGTCAAGACTTTCGGTCCCTCAGCGGAGCTGATAATCGATTACAAAAAAAATAGTCGATTATTTTGATACTAATAATAATAATCGGATAATCGTTTAGTCGATTAATTTGATAATCCAAATAATAATCAATTAATCGAAAAATCGATTAATGGAATAATCGAAATAACCAAAATAATCAATTTTTTTAAATGATAATTCAACTTTCGATTAATCGATAATTTAATATTATGCACAGCCCTATGCTCGAAATTTATTTGTCAATATCCTCTCGAAGACTTTACCTATTACGTTAAGCAAGCAGATGGGCCTGTATGATACTGAATTTGTAAGTGACTTTCCTGGATTGTGATCATGACCATTTAGCCGTTCAAATCGTCGCTTTAAGAGTTTTACTCTTCTTCATTCATAACGGGAAAGTAATTGATTTTTGAGGAGGCGGGACGTAGAAGTCCGATGCAGTTCGTGCTCGTTTTGTGTTCAGTTGTGATGTTGCGTAAATACTGCGTGCTGTGGGTGTTCCAGTAGTAGCGCAATAGTTGTGTTGTGGCGGAGGTAGATGAGGCGCGACGCGGCGGCGATTGCTAGCTGTTAGTGGATTCTATTAGAACAGATGAGTAAGAATGTTAGGATACATCCAGAACCTAGTGGAAATGTAGACTACTGGTAGAATGGCCTCTAGTCCGAGAGTCAGGTTCGCAGTGATACCAAAAAGTAGATGTTTGAGTCTGCTTGGTAATTCTTCCAACTCTCCGTTTGCGTATTCACAATTCCAGAATTACATTAACAAGACTTAGCCGGGTTTGGAAGCAATCTATATAGAGAGTTTTCTTGCAGATGCAGAGTAGGTAAATTACATATAGCGGCACGATGGCGACGATGGCAAATAGATAATCGATGTGATAGCGTCCGGAGGATGGCAGTTTGAAAATCTCGTCGCTCTATCTCAACTTAGGGTGAAGGTGAATCCAAGGAACGTAGTTGAAGAGGAAAGTTCGAGATTCTAAGTGAACGTCTGATGGTAATATCTAAACAGAACTCGCGTGTCTTTTAAGGATTTGGTTTGCTTCTCCACGTCCGGAACCAGGTCTTCAACCAATCTAGCTCCATTGCCAACGGCAAATTAGATGAAACAAGTGGCCGAACCTTGAAATCAAGAAGCTTCCTAACAGTAGAAGATGAATAAAAAGGGTCAAATGACAGGGACCTGAAAAACGCCGGCTAGCGGCGTATGCAAACTACTAGAACGCACTCGTCGTGTTGAAATTGTGAGCCTCGATGTTGGAAGAGTGCCGCTGCTAGCAGGTGGAAGGCTGTTTCATTCATACACACGTGCGTTTATGGTTGAATAACAGAATGGGAATCTTGGCTGTTGGAGAAACCCTTCGCGTCAGATTTTGTGAAAGCACGCTCTAGGTTTAGAAACGTGGCCATGAAGCAACGTTTGAAATTCATGTCCATTACAAATTAAGGCAGGCTATAGATCGATCGATACGGAAGCTAGTTGAGGATCTTTCGAACATTTAGCTCTATAAGTATTTGTGAAAACAAGAAAAAGAAAGATAAACAAGTTTTGGTGAAACCAATCGACCAATATATGCTTTGATCTGCTTGAAATTTGCTCGGTTATGTCAGCGCACAACAGTGAACTGAACTTGGATGCTTTGATGTAAGCCAGATATCAGGGCCGGCCTCAAACGTTATTCTAGTGAAATGACTGCCTTAGAAAAGGCACAGATATGAGGGCGTGAAAATCGTGGAGATGGAGACTGTATATATGAAAAATAAACGCCATAAACAGCCTAGATATGGCTATGGTTTCACTCACCATTTTGTGGATAAGACTTTCTGCAACAAGGTTTTGGACATACATATTCTTATGACATTTTTTCTCTTAAGAATTGCGTGAAATCTCAAAACGAGGACATGAGTACAGTAAAACCTCTCTATAACGGACAGCGTCCGTGCCAGAAAAGAGGTAAAACCTAATGGATTTTAGCGTTTTGATATTTAGAAAAGAGTCCCTAATACAGAAGCGTACGCTATGTAGAGGTGTCCGTTAAGAGAGGTTTCACTGTATATAAGTATGGTGTGCTACTAACCTTCTTAAGAATGGGTGTCGGCTTGCGCTACTCAACGGGTCACCTTTAGGGCCCAAAGTCAGGCTCTGCCCTCTAACAAGGTCATCTGCAGTGGCCCAAGGCCGGGTTTCGTCCTCCCTTAACCTTCTTAAGAGAGCTAAACGTTAACACCGGCCGTACTTGTGTCATATGCGATCGCGGGAATTATAAATAGTTATTTACTTTTTTCACGGTTCCGTTCTGCTTATCTCGATGTTGGAATAAGTTAGACAGACACCGTTCAAGTAATCCAAACAAAATGTATAGAACTAATCAATTTCCTTAAAGTGCGTGCATTTCTGTAACAGTATTACTCACGCGAGTAAGTTTATATAATTTTATAGGCTCAAAAGACAAGAGAAGGCATATTTTATAATCGATGGTATATGCACAGTGAGAAAACAAAGCAACTGTTACGCTTTGTAATAATGAGATGTAACAAGCCTGTGGCGATAAGAGCCGCCAATATGATTCCCGTATCAGTTGGAAGTTACATATGGGTAGAGAATATCTCAACACGAATTTCAGAACTTTTTAATGTTTAAATTAACTTTTTTTCAGATATTGCAACAGTCGTATTCATATTTTATGGTTCTGAGACAAGTGAGAGGGAAAATATCGAAATAACTTAAAGATTAATTAAATTAAACTTTGATAGATTGTCAAAACTCAAACAGCACTCAGTTTACTGTTATTAATTCACGTAATACAATTAGTTGTGAAGCAAGAAAAAAAACAACAAAATCTAAAACTGTAAATGTTGAATCCAGCTAGAGGTTAAAGTTTTAATGAGCACGTCTCTTAGAGTAGAAGATTTTAGATACCTACCTATAATCGCGTGTGGGTTTAAAAAACAGGAAAAAGAGAAATGCCTCTGTCAACAAACGTATGGATGTCACCGAAGGTTTACTTAACTAAAAGCGGTGCTGCAGAGTTTGGGCGTGATACAAAGTCAATAAGCTACCGGTTGGCCGTAAATATAAAATAGTAATGTTAGAACACACCACTAGCTAAAGAGACGTATTGCATTCAAATATTGACTTTTTAGTCTGGTGTAAAAGACATAAAACTGTGCTATTTACACTCTTTCTTGCACATTTCAAAACGCATATTCACATTCATATCGCGCACTCTAGCTAAATGGTCAAGTTTTATGTTGATGCAAATTGTGAATTGTGTGCAATACTAGCATTGTGTGTGTACACTTTTAATCTTTCAATAAAATGATACATTGTTGTTAAATGCTTGTAAACGTTTACATTTACAATTCTCCATGGTATGAAAAATAAAATGAAAACAGAAACCCTTGAATGAGAAGTATACATTAGTATGCATTAAGAATGACAATAAACAACTCTGTTGAACTTTTATTTTCGTAGTTATTTCTACACAACAATCAAAACATTTCATTTTCTCTTTTATTGAAAAGAAAATCTGGTAAAAATAATTCTTACTGCAATACTTTGTTCTAAGTTGTAAAAGAAAACTGCTGATAGATTGTAAATATGTTTTCAAGTTTATCAAATCAAATTTTTTATTTTATCATGTTGAAGGAGCTAATTGTGATAACTAATAAATATCTCGAGCATATCTTTTAGGTTTATAAGATTCATAGGTAGTTTAAAAATTAAGAATTGACTTTTACTATGCTTTAAAATAATAAACTAATTTTATAAAAGTGTTAATTATTGTTACTGAAAATGTAATAGGAAGAACCACCTTAATGCAATGCAAAATGTAAATCACTATAGTCTATAAATCGTAATATCACAGCATTGATAGATTTTAAACTCGAAGAGGTTTTTCACAAACACGCAAATACAAATTGAAATTATAACCTAACCACAGATTAAATAAAGGTCCGATATTTTACTTCGATAAATTTGTGGATTCTATTGCTCTCTCTCTCTCTCAAAGCAACTCCCAGAGCTTGCTATTTCGACATGTACTGCGCAAGCAGCACAGCTTGGTATGCACTTTTCATAAAACGCGCGTAAAAGAGTAGGCGTGGTAAACTCACAGAGCTGCAAATGTAAATGTGCAGAGACAAAAAATAGGAACATAGAATAGGGAGTGAAATATCTGACCTTTATTTAATCTGTGACCTAACCAAACAAGTGATACGATGACATTTCACGTGCCTACTTAAAAAAAGTCATAAGTACCAACTTATAAATATTCCAAATTAAATTCACTTCCAGTTTCCAGTATGAATTTTAAACAACGTTGCCCAGTCTCATGGTATTCAATAAAATTTCATGCTTTCTAATAAAAATCACCTAATTTCATGATTGCGATCATTAAGATTTTAGTTTCCAGTAAACTATTTCAAAAAGCCATATCTTAGCTTATTGATTATCGTCTAGAGTTTCTCTTATAGGTATAAAAATAAGAGTAAGCCAAAGTATCGATATCGGTGGCTATGTTTGATCCTAAATGCATGCTTTACAGTTGAATTTCCCCACCAATTAGAAAATATTAAATCAATAAACCAATTAAAACAATCCTGACTTTGCTTAATTCTTATCCATACTTATGTATATAGGGTGTCCTAGCGGTCCATGTTTGTAGAATAACATCGTTATTCGTAGGAATATCAAAAAAATGTTACTAAGAAAAGTTGTATAGGATGATTGTTTGTAAAAATTATTCTCGACTATACAAGGTGTTGCATGAAAGCGTGGCACATAAAGCTTAAGTCAAATATAACCAGCTACCCACGTAAAGCTAATGCACATCTGGTTTTAGAAACCTTTAATCTTTAGAAATTATTATTGAAATTTTAACTACAGCATCTCTTTTATACGGAATGATCAAGAAACAAAAATATAATTTTATTCAATCTTCTTTCTTATATGGGACACCTTGTATGTTTTAATATATTATTTCACATTCATTGTTGAATGCAACAATATAACATTACGTGTGAATTGCTATCAAACTTTCTTAACTAGAGCCCTGCA
The DNA here is from genome assembly GCA_011009095.1 of Ignelater luminosus. Classification (NCBI taxonomy): domain Eukaryota; kingdom Metazoa; phylum Arthropoda; class Insecta; order Coleoptera; family Elateridae; genus Ignelater; species Ignelater luminosus. The sequence goes on from VTPC01090963.1 coordinate 206,118, forward strand.
CGGGCCGAGTTCTTTTAGTTAGACTCGGGTTCGGACCAGGCTCGGACTCATTTTAAGAATTTATCTGGCTTTTACCGTCCAACGTCGGGTCAATCGGGCCGCCCAGGCTATTTGGGCCTGACGCGCTTTTCGGCCCTGTCGGGTTTGTCAGGCCGTTCTTTTTGCACTGATCCGTAGCAAACCGGGCTGACATCTGTTTTGTACTGATTCAGACAGGCTATTTTCGCACTGAATCGCACCGGAGGATTATTGTACTGACTTGGACACTGACCCGGATAAGCATTTTTTTTCCCTACTGATCCAAAGAAAAGAATTTCCGTGCCACGCTTTTATAGAACACCCTATAAGACTCTTCAATAGAAATCTAGAATTTAGTATAAAATCACTACTTTCGTACATGTTAAATACTAGTCTAAACTGCTACTGTTAGAATAACTGCGAGAAGTAGCAGCTCCATGATATTTGTACCATCTCTGCAACCGCGGTGCATATATATTTTATTTTTCAAGCGAATATATGGAATTTATAATAGTAATGCAAAAGAGTAGCAATTTTTGCGTTGCTAAGGCTTTTGAGTTCAGGAGCAGTCAGCCAGCGGTAGGACGTGAATTCCTGAACGGTTGTAAGCAACCATTAGTTTGCTACATTGCATTTCACGCAATGTTTTAAAAAGTGCTTTTATATTTTGATGCCGTTTGTATTTACGGTTAGGCATAAATTGTTGCGTCGGAATTAGTGTTGTGCTATGGGGAAAAGTAGCACCTAATTACTGCAGTCAGACTTACGAGATGTCGGCATATATGATTATGCCCTGGTAGTGATCGTTTGCTTGCTCCTGGACGACTATATTAATATATAATAACTACATAAATGAAGGTTTCTGTAATATAAATAAACAAGTAATAAATGCACAAGCAAATGAGGTTAAAATTGAGATTTAAAATTTAAACACAGGACAGTGATGTTAAAACTTTAAAACGGAGATCGGAAATATTCGTTAAACATAGGTTTATTCGTATGAAATCGTGGTCACAAAACCACGGGATAATTTTACTGTTGGGTCACAAAACCACGGGATAATTTCACTGTTGGGTCACAGCGACATATCACCGTCGTTACTACCTGTGACCAAATCACCGTGAAATGAAATGTCGCACACCACTAGCCTTTTATGTGTGTCCAAAAAGTTTGGTAATTGAGTCATCCTTGAAACAGAAAACATATATCTCTTATACCCTGTTTCATTTCTATAATTCTTGCTAAATTTTTGTCGTGTTGATAACAATACCTTCTGAACACTAGAGTTTTTTATTGAGAAATGTTGGTACTATCAAAAAGATTGTTTGTTTTTATTTCAAATCGGTAGAGGTTAGATTGTCATTTAAAACAAGAAAACATGTCCGAGTTGCACTCTAGAAAAAGGAGAAATCTTTTAGATACCAAATTAAATGGTTGGAGATAAACCACGATCTTCTTCAATTCAAGCTAATTCAAGTTTACGTCAGAATCTATTCTAATTTTTTTTCTTTCTTGAAGATATCCAATTTCCAGTACATTGCAGCCTGTTAGCTTATTGCGCTACTCCTATTAGATTATTGTTGTTCTTTGATTTGCTATTAACTAATTAGTCATATATTTAACTAATATGTTTAATCTAAATCCAATTAAACTAAATTTGAAATTCTTTTTTCATTCAAAAACGTTCTCAAATTTTAAAGTTACCTTTGTTTATTATTTGCAATAGAAATTTAGTTTTCGTCTTCATTTTACTTCAATATGAATTGCAATGAAAATGATTTGCACATAAAAACAAATTTACTGCATTTTAACATACTCATATAACACTTGTTTGACAGAAAGTTTTCTAGTGAGAAATTTGTAACTAAGTGTAGTGACACCAACATAAATAAGTTTGGGGTATAACAGTGCATCTAATTAAAACCCCAGAAAAAAATGGAATGGAATTTTAGAAATGAGACAGAATATATAAGTATACGTATACTTTAACAGTTGATTAACGTCAACGGCACTTTATGGTTCATAACATAATAACAAATAAATTTGAATTGTGGATAAAAAAAGTCCTAAATTTGTATCTCTAGTATTTTTATCTGTAAAGTTGCAGTAAATGCAAAATGCTCATCTCCCCCTTCTCCTTAACTAGCTGCAAGATATAAATTTAGATTAATGCTAAAAAAATTTTCTGCAGTTTCTAAGAAGTTCAACATAAAATTGTATTTACGGGGCAGCATGTATGTATAATGTGTTACCGGTAAGAGGTTCATCCTGTATATTGAATTTATGTGCAGTTTATCTCATTTTTTTAATTCCTGTTAAATCTTTGTTGTGTTGGTAACAAAACCTTCTAAACACTTAAACGCTAGAATTTTTTATTGAGAAATGTTGACAGTATTGTTATTTATGTTTTTATTTAAAATCAGAGGTTAGATTGTCATTCAGAAAAGGTAAATGTTTGCCTTTTGTAGAGTTATCATTTGTTGTTTGTTTATTATTTGGAATAAAAAATTATTTTTTGCGTTTATTACTTCAATATTAATTGTAATCAAAATGATTTGCATGTAAAAACGAATTTACTGCATTTTAACCCTATTTTGATATATGACATTCGTTTGACAGATTTTCTAGTGAGAAATGTGTAACTAGAAATAGTGACACCCACATAAATAAGTTTGGGGTATAACAGTGCATGCAACTAAAACCCTAAACATTTGAAATGGATTGGAATTATAGAAATGAGATAAGGTATATGTAAATGTAGAACAAGAGTTTTGCTGTATTATATTGCCATTCTGTAGTACTATTATTACAGATTGATACCTTCATACTCAATAAGATTAAATTATTTCTTAAATTAAAGTTTAAAAATAATTGCTGTATAAATAAATGATATAATGCCTTTAGTAGAACTAGATTTATTAAAAGTATGTAAATGTATTAAACAGTACTACTTTTAATAATAATTGTTATTGTACCATGTAGCTATTTATTTAAATTTTGCAATAAACTCTTTTACAATTTTCAAACACAATTAAATATTAAAAAAAATCTTATTTTATAAATTAAAACTTCATGTCTGTTAGTATATCTAACCTAGTCCTACTTATTTTTTCGACCGTTTTAAGACCTAACTTCCGCTTGCTGTCAAATTTAATCAATAACTGCCTATCTTTATGTTGCTGGAAGTCTTGTAAATTTTTCTTTTACGTCCTCAAAATGGCCGATCAAGTAAGTAAACTAAATATTACAGATTTTAAAACATATTTTAAACAATTCTGTATCAATGTAGCATTAATTTTTTACAATAATTTCCTTTCATTACCATAAATCGAAATACGAATGAATTTTGCAGGTATTTTAACGTTGGTTAAACACGTGGTTTAAACAACGTTAAAAGAGTGAGGTTAATGATTCTGCATAAAGTTTTAAATTTATAAATTAATTCTCTACACAATTTTACAGAATGAAAGATCATTCCAACGTCAACCAACAATATTCTTAAATCGTAAAAAGGGTATTGGTGGTAAGAGACGTAAGTCTCTACGTTATCACCGTGAAGTGGGGCTTGGTTTCAAGACTCCACGCGAGGTACGTGCCTTTATGTACATTGCATGCTAACGTGTGTTTTTATTTCCTGTAGCAAGAGAGAGCATTCCAAAAGCAAGCAAATCTCAATATCAACCGCAAGGCGGGTTTGAAGAAAAAACCTTTGCGCCACCATCGGAATGTTGGTTTAGGGTTTAAAACCCCACGTGAGGTTTGTTATTTTTCAATTGTTTACAGGGCCATGTGGGCAAATGGACGTCTACGGTGCAGGGATCTAATCGCATGGGTTTAATTTTTGTCCGTTTTAATAGCTTTTTTGCATGAGTTTGTTTGATATAAGAAGTTGCATGCTTGTAGGTTATTATTGATATAAACAATTTAGTATTGTAAAATTGCTTTTTGTTAACTCGCATGAACTGCTGTTGAGCTTAATATAAGTATGTTAAGATATCTTTAATGTTGAAATGTTTCTTGTTGAAAAACAGGTTTTACTATTATTACAATCTTATGTTTCACACAGGCTATTGAAGGTTCTTACATTGATAAGAAATGCCCCTTCACTGGAAATGTTTCGATAAGAGGAAGAATCCTCACTGGTGTTGTACAAAAGATGAAGATGCAGAGAACGATAGTTATCCGCCGTGACTATCTACATTACATTAGGAAATACAACCGTTTCGAGAAGAGACATCGCAATATGTCTGTACATTTGAGCCCTTGCTTCAGGTATTTAAATGAATATTAGAATAATGAATATAAAATATTTAATTTTTGATTATTTTAGGGATGTTGAAAATGGCGATGTTGTTACAATTGGTGAATGCAGACCACTGTCGAAAACAGTCAGATTCAATGTTCTCAAAGTAACCAAACAAACAGGTTCAAAGAAGAGCTTCAAGAAGTTTTAATTTTTAATATGTAATTAACGTATTCAATAATAAGAATTTATTAAAAAAAAGTTTTTTTATTGGAGACTCCTTTTGAAAAAAAAGTTATTAATATTTTGATGGTTAGTTAGATAACAGCTTTTTATTTCTTCTATGCAGGGATGCGTTCGGAATAAATGCTGGGGCTTGTCAAACATGAACTTGCCATTTAATATACTATCCTGTCCAACAGCAAGTTGAAAGCATCTAATCGATATAATAAACAAAAAGGGGTAAAATGCAAAAGATGCAGGTAATGTTATACTTTACCCACCATTTATTTTGAATCTACTCCAGAAATAAATATAAAACTCGATAAGAATCTTGACCAATTTCAGATGTAGATAGATGTTGCCATATTGAAATGTTATTTGTGATGCAATCTATAAAAAGTACCTAAGTTGGAAGAAATTTCTCATTTTTTGAATGCATTTTATTCCATAGACCCGAAGGATAGTATTTAAAAAAAGAACAGCTCCATTTGTTAGAAATATAGCGTTTTGAAAATTAGTTTGTAAAATCAGTTTCTCGAAAAATGAGAAAACGTAGAATAGCAAAGTGATAACCTACAGAGCTGGTTTATGGCTTAAAATGTTGCTAAAGGCTACTAGAAACATTGGGATTAAAATCTAAAAATCGATAATTTTACTGTAATTGTGGTTTCTTTGTTCTATGGCAAAATCTGCTATACCTACTTAAGGTAACTTGATAGATTTCATCACATTTCTTAAAAACCCCTAATAAATCAATACATGCACCTAATAAGCATGAAGCTTTTTAAATTCAATTAAGCTTGCATTACTGGTTTTAAGATGTTATGTTATTTTCTTCAGTAATTTTATTGGTGATATGAGAAACATTACACTAGATTGACAATAAAAGAATTATGATTAAAATAATGACAATGACAATTCAAATAGTACATAACCAAGTTGATGTTCACAATGACAGTAAATTAACCTACAAAGCTGCTGCCATTTTGACAACATAACCACTGTAATACAACCAACAATAGTGCATTTTGTTAAATTGATTGCAGAATGCTGGATTTATTATTTTCAATAAAACGAGTTTGAGAATGAATACAAATGAAAGGTTTAGATGTAGTTACAATTAATGTAATTCTATTCTAAATTAAAACAATCAGAACAGTAGAAAAACTAACAGCACAAACACAAATATAAAGAAGAAATAAAAATAAAATAATTATATATATGTAATACAATAATATACAGATCAAGAATCAATAATAGGGATATTGCTATTTAGAAATATTATTTAATTTAAATCTTTGGGCAATAATTTGTTTCTGCAGGGGTCCGGAAGTGTGTTTTCTTAATTTTTTGCAAATATCTGAAGAACTATTCAATTTAGAACTTACCATAGTCTATAAACAATTAAAAAAGAACAAAATTTTCCACAGAAAAAGTCCGATGCATTTTTTTGCTACACTCAATATGTCAAACAATACTGTGACTATGTGTCCTCCCAATATGGAAAAGCTGTTGTGTTCAATGGCTACAGAGAACAACTAAATACTAAAGATGAGGAACATTTGCAAAGGTCTCTCTCAGCTGTCAATGTAGATGTAAAAATAGAAGACCACACATTCAAATCAGAGTGAGTTCCTTGTAAACCCAAGAAATAAGAAACGACTAATATCTCTCCTGACAGTTCACTTGAAGAAAAGAGGACGTAAAGTGCTACAAGACCCTGGAGATGCAGACACTCTGATTGTTCAAACAGCAATCACAAGCTCAAAAAGGATTGAAGGTGAGAATAGTGGGTGACGACACTGACCTATTGGTCATGTTAATTACTCTTGCTCCCCTCAACTACAGCTTGAAGATGATTGTGCCTGGCGAAGGCAACCAATCAAATAAAACTCGCAATATTCAGGCAATGTAAAATGAAATAAGGGACGTGAAACCTGTTTTATTGTGTGTTTATGCCTTTACAAACTGTGATTCTGTGTCCTCAATATAGAGGAAACGGAAAACAGCTCCATTTAAGAGTTCAAGGTGATGGGAAACTAAGAAAAAAATTACTAATTTTCAACAACCCCAATGTGCAGGCAGATGATATTGCTGATACTGGCAACAGTTTTTTCCTGTCTATATATGGATCCAAAAAAATGCAAAACTTGGGTGTTCTAGATCACCAGATGTACTAAACGACTGTTGCAAATCAACCGGTGCAAGGAAAGTTCAAGTTGGTTACTCTACCCCCAACAAAAGCAGCAACAACACTCACTGAGAGTGTATCATCAAGTGCAAAAGTGGCGTGATTGCAAGAAAGACCCCTTGAAATGGGGATGGAAGAAGGTCAGTGGGCATCTGTGCCCAACAACGTCTCTTGCTGCTGCCCCAGAACAGTTGCTGCACATCATCTCTTGTTTATGCTCAGTTGACTCTCTGAACAATTGCGAGTGTCGAAGAAGTGGCCTTCAATGCACAACCATGTGCACCAACTGCACTGAATACAGATGCAGTAATACAGAGGTATAGCTATGGATTGTAATGAGGAAGAGGATTTAGTGCTACCTCATGAAGAAGACGAACAAGAACCTTTTCTGATGATGGATCTGGATAGTGATGGAAATGACAATGAAGAGAAATGACAGTAATATTTGTGATTGACAATAATATTTGTATTAACCATAAATAATTGTAAATATTAGTTTCACATAAATTGTTATATATTACGTTTATTAAACAAAAATAAATAAACATAAAATGCTTTTATTGTTTTACTTTCATTTATTTCATCTTCCTTCACTATTTAATATCATTTTAATTTCTGGTAATTTGACACCTTTGTAGAATTCAAATTTTATTCCTCTATATCTCCTGAACTATTGAGTGTAGCAAAAAAAAATGCATCTGACCTTTTTTGTGGAAAATTTTATGTTCTTTAATCGTTTATAGGGTAAAGTAAGCTCTAAAATGAAGAGTTTCTAAGATATTTACAAAGAACTAAAAAAACACAATTTCTGGACCTTCTCAAACCTGACGCTCTGGCTGGGGAGACTTGCTACCACATTTAGAGAAAAGAGTAATAAACAAATTGGGACACTCGAGCCTTTGTTTTTTTTTTTGGATTCCTGGCTTGAGAGCTAACTTTACTGTACTATATACAACAAATGGAAACATTTTTGTTATCAATTTCTCAAAAACTTGTTTATATATATTTGAAATTTTGTACTTACTGCAAAACTTCCAATAACAGAAACAAAAATTTGATTATAGTTATTGTTATTATGTGGCTTCAACTACTATGGTTATTTCACCACCAACTAGAATTTAGCCAAATCCAAGGTTTTCCAACCCCCGTAGGTATTTTTAACATGCAACTCATCATAGTCAGACGGGATCCACTGCTTTACATCCCTCCCAGAGGATGGCATCCTTTTTCAGATTTTCTTTGCATGAAAAATTTCAGGACCTCAGCCGGGAATCGAACCCACAACCATTGGGTTGATAGTCATAGTTGATTATTATCAACAATAATATAGCAAACTCAAAAAAATACTATTTTTTCATTAGAAAACGACTAAGTTGCAAAATTTCTAATTTATCCCCAATAAATCCTAACTTTTTTAAGATTCTCACTAATTTCCCCATCAAATTCAAAAATCCACAATTTGGGGAAGAATCTTCATACCTGGCAACACTACTGTACTCACAACTTATCTTCAATTTTCATTTTGTACTTCTTCATAGAGGAGCCTTGCACAAGCCGAAATCTTCAGGCCTGGCTGGCCTGAGTGGAAACAAACTTATTGTGACCCAGAAAAATCCGAGTAACCTCTTGATCGGCCTGACAAGCATGGGACGCCCGAACAGTCTAAGAGGCCCAAAAGGCATGAGAGATCAAAATGACTTGATAAACCCGAAGGGCCAAGAAGTCCAAAAGACCTGACAGGTCCAAAAGATCAAAATAGCCTCATACACCTGAAGGTCCGATGGCCCAAGAGGCCCTAGAGACCCGAAGGGCCAACAAGTCTAACAGGCTCCAACAGCTTGACATGTCCGGCAAGACTGAACGGTTCGAGAAGCCCGAACAACCCGATTGACCAAATGGAGGCCTGAAAAGTCTTATAAATTTTTAAACTGAATCTCAAATTTCATTACAATTGATAGATTCAGTGAGATGCAGTTAGAAAATCAAGAAAAGATTGTGTTGACTTGGACAGCTCATAACTCAAAAACGAGAAACTTTTACCTAACTTTTGATGAATCGTTGTCATTTGTTCCCGAGAATCAGCGGTTAAGCGTTTTCAGTGTTATTTTGGGACACCCTGGTATTTAAGAAATACTGATGGGTAAAATGCTAACACAATACACAAAAGAAATTTCAATTTTGCAATCTCACTAAATTGTAATTATAGTAATTCCTCAATACTAAATCATCAAATAATAAAAACTAGTAAAATCGATGAAAGACTTATTTCAAGAAACAATTATTTTTATTTGAGAAAACTCATAAGATTGACTAAATACTATTGCTATTAATAAAAAGGGGACGATTCTTGATATGAAATTGTTTAAAAGTCTGACTTAGAAAAAATGCTATAACCATCTGTAGCTATGAATTAAAAATTTAAAAACTGTTATGAATATCACAGCTAACTTTAAGTCATTATTTCTGCAAACTAATTACAAAGGTAAAGAAGCGTCCCTTTTTCTTTTTTACAATACTAACAGAAACAACTAATTCTAATAGGAACAATCTAAAATATTTCATAAATAAAATAAACATACATTTTAACAATACAATATTATTAAATAGCACTAATTTGTATAATCTGAATAAACTAAAAACAAAAGCAAAATTAAATTGAATATTTCACTACATTAACAGATAGAATTTCATACGACTCTTACAAAAGTAGATTTATACTGACAAATTTACCATTTAATTTGTGATTTGGAATTAATTAAGATCTTACCATTTTAAAAATTAACTGAATTTAACAACTGAGAAATTGTTAAGGTACTTTTCCTTGTTAGCAATCATATTATGTATGTATCAACAAAACCCTCAAGTAATAGTATCGCATCGCAATCGCAGCTATTATCATATCAACAACTACAGTTTAATGTGAACGATGTTAGTATTTTCATTGGTTTCAGTTTTTTGAAAGGGGGAAAAAATCAGTTTTCTACTTTCATTTGATATTAATCATGTAAGGATAGTTTAGATTTTCCTCAGTCTTCTGTTTGTGCTTTCACAACGTACTATTACTTACAAACCTTGATCACCCATAATAAAAACCGGTGTTCTTTTTAAACTGGTACACTGAAGGGATCTCGGAAATTGTAAGAGATACAATGATGTCAGTCAAATTAGAATAGAATTGCCTATTTTTAAGGTAAATTTGTAGATGTTTTTGTTTCTTTAAAAAATCTACGGCTTGCTAGATATTTGTTAAAATATGCTAGAATATTTTTGTAAGACTAAGAAATTAATATGAGTATATTTAAAAAAGTGTTTCTTATTTTTCTACAAAGCTAGAATATATGTGTGAATCTTTATTAATGGAATACCTACTAGATTTTGGTATCACTGAATAGCATGTATATGCAGATGTACTTGTACTCTTCATGTAAATATTAGTATGCCATGATTAAGTTGGTTTATTGGCTTTTTTACTAAATAAATGGTTTTTATTTAACAACTTCCAAAATCAATGGATAATTGTGTACAGCCCTGCATCAATAAAAAGTATTCAAGCTATTCAATGGTATCAAAATTGAATAGGTGTTCCAATTAAAAAATCTGTGCATTCACCCTTACATTATTTAAAAGAATGTTTCTTTACTTGCTCTCTTTTGTTACAAAGGCAACATATTTCTAATTTAATCACTTTCATATCTCTTACAGTTTGAAATCCCTTTAGCATATTGGCTTAAAAAGCAATTTGTATATATTGAAAATGAAAGAGTACTGCTTGGTATCATCCTAATCGCAAAATAACACTTTGATCAACAAAGATTCTTTAAAATATTAATTGGCATAAATCAACTTTAACTTGTATCAACAGCCATTTGGAATTGTACTACATCCTGTCTAAATTATCGTTCAAATTTTGAGAAATTAGTATATCATTTAAATTTCTTAATATTTCATTCCAATAAAAATTAACTTCTGCATTATAGTCTTGACCTCTAGTTAATTGAAAAATATAAAATTGCATGCATTCCCGTAGAATTTCTTTGCATCTCTTTATTGCCACAGCTTGTCTGAAATATTAAAAATTAAAATTAAACAACTCAATAATATTAATGAATATAATACTTACGTTCTATCACAGAGAATTTTTATTTTTGTGCCCTGCAAGTTCAATAAGACTTGGTCACTTGATGAGATTTTTTGAGAATAATTTTCCTTTGCTACCTATAATAAAAATGAACTTGTAATAATTTCTCATAAACTGAGAATTTCACTGAAAATAAAGCAAAAATTACCATTTTTAAAGCTGTTCGCCAATGTGACTTTAAAAACGGAAATTTCAAAAGTTATTTACCATTGTGATTTTTTATACAAAACGTGCCTAAAGATGATAGAGAACAAAAATAATAATCCACTCACCTCTTCTATTTCCAACTGTCCATTTTTAAATAATAATACTGCTAAGGCTGAAATTACACTGGTTTCTCTCACAATAGTTGTGTGTCTTAAATTCGATAGCGTTTCATTGATATACAAAAGAAAATCAGATGGAAATTGACCCTTTCGACTGTTCACACTTTCTGTAGTTACTGTAGCTTTTTGATTGTGTCTAAAAAAGAAATTTGATAAAGCCCATAACATACACAATTTGTAAAATTCTCACTTGGTGATCAGCACATTAGTTTTCTTCATTCTTCCTTTAACAATATCCCAAGAACGATGTTGCAAAACATTTCCAACGCCTGACAGTAGCACAGCTTTTACCAATTCATCATTATCAGAATAATCATCGGCTAATGGTAACACTTTCTTAAGACCCTTACGAAGGTAATCAGAATGTATTTGCGATAACTCTATAAAGAAAAACAAATAAGAATTGTGAGATATTATATTTTAGATAGAAACTTACTCTGGATTACTTTCAATTTCGGTTCTATCAAACCTTTATCAAAACAAAATCCACTTGCAGAATTAAACTCTTCTTCTTCAATATAGTCGAGCCACATTTCGTATATTCTCATTAAAGATAAATGATCGCTATTCTTTGAAAATTGCCTTTTCACATCTTTAATTTCAATCTGGCCTCCTAAAGTTTTACTAAATATAGGCGAATCAGCCGAAAATAATGTAGCAATATCAATCATAGGAGTAACGCATTTAAAGATGATGGAATTAACCATTGCTTTCGATAATTTCGGGGCTAGCTGGAATTCAGAAAGTGTTCTTCCTAATGGTGTCAAGTTTTCGTTTTCATCCAACAGTTCCAGTTCTTTCAGTTCTTCAACAGCGCTTTCTACTGCTCCCTTATCAGGTGGACAGATAAGTTGCTCGAGAAATTCTACTGCATTCATATTATTACTGTACACTTTTGAATCTAATACAATTTTAGTTAAGGAAGTTCGAAGGATTTCAGGGATCGAATGTGGTTGGAATTCGTTATGTTTCAATTGGGGATAAAGATGGTACGATTCTCCAGGTTGACAACGGCCGGCTCTACCTTTACGCTGTGTTGCGCTTGCTTGTGATATCCAGTAATTATCAATGCAATTTACACCTAGAATTAAAGGTATTTGTATTTGTTTGTGACTATTTCAGAACATGACAGAACTCATATAATAGATGAAGAGCCATGAAATAACATACAAATGTCATAAAAATCACACAAACTAAATAATAAAAGAGTACTAACCTTTTTCCACATCAAATCTTTCTTCTTTATGAATGCCAGTATCAACGACATACACAACATCATCGATAGTAATAGAGGTCTCTGCAATATTTGTTGCTAAGATGATCTTTCTTACTCCAGGCGGTGGCCTATTAAAGATTTTTCTTTGCTCGTGTATATCTAATTTTGAATGTAAACACAAAACATGTAAACTTTGACTTTCCGGTATCAACTTATAAACCTTCATAATCTCATCCCAACCAGGTAGAAAACATAAAATTGCTCCTTCAGGTCTGCTTTTATGAATATGTCTAATAACCTGCACGACCTCTTCAGCTACTACACTAGGAATCTTTCCGGCGCACATCTCATATGTTTTTGGTAGATTTTTACTTTCAGTCAGGAAATGTTGTTTTACTGGATATGTAAAGCCAGGAATATTCAGAATTGGAGCATTATTGAAATAATCTTGAAACAATTTTGCTTCAAGCGTTGCGCTCATTACAAGAAGTTTAAGATTAGGATTTGAAGTTAATGCATGACGAATAAGATTCATAAGTAAATCTGTATTTACATCCCTTTCATGAGCCTCATCTAATATTATATGTGAACAATCAAAGATTTTTGGGTCTTGCTGTAAACGACGTAATAGAATTCCTGTGGTGCAATACATAATATGACCTGTTCGATTATTAAAGTTTGAATTTAATCGTACATGAAAGCCCACTGTGTTACCAACCTAAATAATTATATTCATTTAATTTAATAAATGAGATGTCTTGATGAAATACTTACACTCTCTTCACGTTCTGTAGCAACTCTTTCAGCTAAGGAGATCGCAGCAATGCGACGTGGTTGTGTTACTACGATTCGACATGGCTGTCCGTCATCTTCTCTTGCCCATGCTTCAAGAACATACTGAGGCACACGAGTACTTTTACCACAACCAGGTTCACCTTTTATGATTACAACTTGATGTTTTTGTAAGGTGTCAATAATTTGGTTTCTATATAAAGAAAATTCGTCAGATTATAATATTTATTTATTACAAATTCAGAGCTGACTATACTATAATGAATGAGCGTAAATGTTTTTTGATTGCTATCTGGTAATGGCAATGCAATTTCTGTATTTTTGAAAATAAATCGACATTTATAGTAAAATAACCTTTAAACTACTTCTGTCACTTTGACAGTTGTACCACCTGACAAAAATTACATCTTTCATGTTCGCTTCAGAACAGTTTATCTTCTTTATAAAGATCAGAGAGAACTAATAAATGTAAGTACAAATACAAGAATTACAATTAAAGCAAACAGCAATACCTACACATGTACAAATAATAACTTGCAAAATTCAAACAGACGAGGAAAGCAATGTCATTGTAAAGGTTAGTACAACCTGCATTATAAATGGATTGGTAATACATTTAAACAGTAAATAAATCTATTTCAAATTTGTTTCCACGGTTACCATATAAACAAACAACAGAATTCCGCAATTTATGCAATTGTTTCTTGTCAGAATTTTATTATTCCTGCTGTCACATTTACAGGTTAACACATATGTTTCAAGTAATTTTTATATTTTTAATCAAGTATTTATATTAAAAACATTAAATTATTTTCAATAACATTGTTTACAACAAAAGAAAACACATATTAACCACTAAACTTAAAATATGAACCAAATAAAATAGATGTCTTACTTGTAATCAGAAATAGGTAATTTTGTGGGCTCTTTTGCTTCATAAAACTGCAATCCCACGAATTTTTGCCTACGTCGATTTGTCTCTGGCCACTGTTGCTCCAGCTGTTCCGTTTCTTGTCCAGCACCGTCTTCTCCATTATCCAAATCGGCAACAAGTTGATTTACTAAATTATTTTTAAATATATTTTCTATTTGATGCATTTTTTTACAAACAGAATTACTAATTGTTAATGTTGGATAAGATTGTTTTGTTATTTTCTTTACTTCTACTTTATCATATATTAAAGGTTTTCCCTCTTTGGTAATCTTTTCATTTTCCATAAGCCATTTTAGTGCTAATAATGCTGTTTTATATGATGCTTCTTGTTTTGTATAAGCTGCTTCAGAGAATGTAATTAATTCTGGCCATTTTAAATTATATGTACACATCCACATCGTACTGCCTTTCTGTTTTATATATTTATATTGAGGAATTAACTTCAGGTTGTTCTGTTTTAATTCACTGCATAATATTTGAAAAATATTATGCAAAGTGCTTTTTGGTACAGGATATAACGCTTTTATATTTTTAATATCTTCATTTGCTTTCGTAAGTGTTTCAGGCTTATTCTCAGGTGTATCTTTTAAATCTGTTTTTGATGATGTTGTATAAGAGTGAATTCTGTTGCCCAATACTAAAGTTTTGGGTTGTAACAATTTTGTATTCAAGTTGGATGCACTCTTTATATTATGTATAAATATTGGTTTACCAAAATCATCCATAAAATTATTTTTTCGCAACCACACTACTGCAGACTTGGCAGCTGCATGTGATGCACCCTTCTTCCCCATTGCCTCACCAAGGAAATGCATTGATTTTGGCCAAGAAATCTTATAAATACAATGCCACATGTCTTCTTTATAATTATAAATTGGAGATTCTAAGAGATATAAATGTGAATTAAGTTCATTAGCAACTTTTTGATAAAAATTATGAAAGGTAACTTTCGGATTATCACTAATTTGTCTAACATTACAATATAAATCCAAATCAAAAGATGGAAAAAAGTCGAGGCTAGTTGCAACATATTCACCACCTGATGAAGTGTTTTCTTTGGATGAATCACAATCAAACATAAGATTTTCCAAACGTGGTTTCTCACTGATTTGGTATTTCTTCGGATTTACTCCTAAAGAATTTAATACAACTCTTTGAAAATAATCTGGTCTATTCAATCTGCTTGTAATTTCATTTAACACGCAAGCATCATTCTGACGATTAGTATTCACAATTGTAATCGTTCTTTGATTTTCTGCTACAGTTTGGTTATTAGATTGTAAAAGTGATACAAATTGTGGATCTTTATGTAAATGATTCAAAACTGCTATTTTACATTTACTCACACCTAATCTTCTTCGGTTAATGTTATTTAAATTGGAAGCTTCTGACTTTTTCATCCTAACCAATTTTGAGTAATCAACATTAGGGCTATTCAAACCTCTGGCTCTTCCCTTTTCACTCATTTTCGTGTATGTTCTTATAAAGCAATTTAAAATATTTATATTCGCATTCCTGGTAAATAATTTAAGGTTAGAATAAATACAAAATACTTTAAACGTTGAGACACCACTGACAACAGAAAATAACGGTCGGTTTATTGCAGGCGCTTGGGCTTGGAACATATGCCGGTTGTTCAAACGGCATTTGGTGGTATCTTTACCTTTTAAGTTTAATAAAAACATGCTGTATATTTGAATTTATGATAACGTGCGCACACAAAAATAATACGGCAACAGACATATGCTACACAAACAAACGAACTACAGGTTGCCAACAAAAAAAATTATAGTGTTATACGGTCATAAAAATATTAAGACATATTGTCATTTTGAAATATTTAAAGATCGTTCTATTTAATTTAATTAGCTTTCAATAGGGGTCTTTATTTTATAGGAAATGGAACAAATTAAATGGAATTATCAGCAGTTTAAGTACACATTAGTAGTTCGACTGAACTACCTATTCCAATAAACTGCTAGAACTAATAATTGGGTTTCTTCGACCGACTTGATAATGGATTTGATTTCCTTTTCCCTGAAGTTCTAAAAAATTACAAATAAGGATTTCATAATTAATTAATTTTGTAGAAGTTATAATAATTAAGACAATCCACTTATAACCTCGAATCTATTTGTCAAATTATGTAAGTAAATAAATTTGAGGTTATAAGTGGAATTGTGTTTTATTACAATTTTAATAACATGAAGTTCCACAAAGTAATAAATCTAAATAAAATAAATAACTAATTTTGTGCTAAAAGTACCCACAGATTTAACATTTTGATAGTTAGCTATGAAGTTTTGTAAGTTGTTTCTGAAATAATCTCGAAAAATTCAAATTTTGACGTCACTTGATTGCAAATATTAAGAAAACTCCCAAAAATCACTATCTATTACTGCTACTGTCTGTGTATTGAATTGAATATGTTTATAATTAAAAAAGGAGATATTTTATAATGCAACAAAATCTTTAAGATTAGACATAACTGTCATAGTGTTCTGTCTGGTTTAATACTACACATGAATCTGAAGATCTCAAAGCTAACTATCAAAATCTTTATTTTGCTATTTATATTGTCAAACTGTACATCTCTTATCTTCATATGTTACATATAACAGACTGCTCCACGAAAGTTAAAAATATTAAAAAGAAGAGGATTAGGTAAATCTCTCACATTTCGTGGCATGCCCTGTGGACATCCCTTAACTCAGGATGTGGAATAACTTTTTTAAAAATTTCCATTTCTAATAAAAAATACAGTGTGCCTAATTTAAAGGCACTACAAATAAGTAGGCATCACACATTGCATATCATGGATATCTTTTTTTGTGATTATAGAACAGTTTTCAATTTCTAAAAACAAAAAATTCAAAAATTATTAGTATGCATTGCTCGTCATTTTAACAACGATTTATTCATATTTGAATAATTATCTAACTTATATTACATATAATGACATCTCATTTCGTATAACTTTAATCTCTGACTATTTAATTAAAGAAATTTAAAAAACAGAAGTGACATAAAATTTGGCCATTTTCCATATGTTACCTACCTACACGTAGCAAAATAAATTGGGCATATTGTATGTTTTAGTAACATTAATTTCTGTTTTATTATTCCTAATAGTTCAGATTACTGTCATCAATTTAGCATTTACTGGCACGTACAAAGTACAATGAAAAAATCAGAATGAAGTACAAAATTTATTAGAGCATGCTGTGTTCAATTTTATTTCTAGTTCTACAATATTCAACTGTGGCATAGATTATTAATAAGCGACGTTCAACAGCATTCAAATGTTCTTCAGTAACTAAATTGTTTATGTCAGGCATCACTTTTAATTTCTCCTTTAAAAGTCCTCCAGATAACTGTTCTAGTCTTTCCCAAGTATTACTTCTTAACCTGCAAATGTAATGATTTGCTAAATATTTCATTTAAATTTGTAATTTTACAACTTACATGCAGCACTGATATAACGGAGCTAAAATATCTAGATGATCAATATTTGGATTTCCTAGCCCTTTACCATTATCCATTAAAATAACACTATCATCTAAAGTTTCATAATGATGTCTATCACCATTCTGTATTAAAAAATCAAACACAGACGTATCAATCAAATTCAGGAGCCTTCTGGATGATAATTTTAATTTCACAGACCTAGTAACAAATTGATTAGAATCTTTAAATAGATAGAGAATTTACATCTTACTTGCAATAATCATCATTGGTTTCCCATACAGCTTTTTTTCCTTTCTTATATGTTCTCTGCCAAGGAGATCTATTAACTTTAAAATCAACATCAACATTAAATATTATTGCACCCGTAATCATTCCATTTTCATTTTCACAAACAGGATCTTCTCGTTTACAATAAAAGCATTTACCATAAACACATGTAGCAGATCTACGTTTATAAATTGTATTTAGCAATCTAGTTGTCGCTACAGGAACAATTTCATTCTTTAGTGAAACTTTACGTTCGACTGTTAGAGGTGTGAGTGGTTTCCCTAAAATTCCTGATAAATAAAAGGCTAAAATCTCAGAAAAATATCTATCTTTTCCCGCATAAACAGGCCCTTCTATAATTTTATCTATTGGGTACCATTTTGGTTTGAAAATAACGTTTTGGTTTCCCTGTAACATTTACTTCTTAAAAAAGTTTCAGTAAAATTTACTCAACTTACTTCTAATGTTAACAATAATTTTAACTGTGTTCCTCTTATATCAATATCAGCTTTAATAATCTTAGCACTTTTTAAGGCAAACAAGACACTTCCCAAGTGAGGACTTGAATAATTATAAAGTTGTGTTTTGGACACCCATGACTTAGCCTCTTTCCATAAGTTGCTTTTGTTTTTAAATACTGTGGTACTTTTTAAGTTGTGAATGAAAGTGTCTGTGAGATTATCGTTAATAATTCGTCTATTTCTATAGTTGTGAGCAATTAAAGGCACTTTCTGTAAAATCTTCTCTTCGATCGTTGATTTAGTAAACTTTCTAACCTCACTTTCGTTTCTACTTAAAATAGCCATAAAATAATAATTTGTTAATATAACAAAGATTACGAGCAATATTAACGTTGATATCAACACTCTACGTTTTGGAATCATCGTTATAAAGATTTTTTAAAATTAAGCAAAAAACTGCTTTCCCGAACATTGTTTTATCAATAAAATAAATCGTGGCACGAATTATCACAAAAATGGCAAAACTAATGAAGTTTATTGGTAAATTTAATAATCAATCTTTAATTGAACGAATTTTACGCAACTTTCGAATTATATTTTAGATATAGGCGCAAATTTAACTGATCCAATGTATTCAGGGGTGTACAATGGAAGTAAAAAACATGAACCTGATTTGAAGCAGGTATTAGAGAGAAGCTGGAAATCGGGTTTAGATAAGATTATAATTACTGGTGGAAATTTAAAAGAAAGTAAAAAAGCTTTAGAATTGGCCCAATCAAATGGTATTGTGTGTTACTTTGTATTTATTATATTTACTGATCTTGTTTGTTTAACAGATAGATTGTATTCAACAGTTGGTTGCCATCCAACACGATGTCTTGAATTTGAACAAAATAGTACGAATCCTGAAGAATACTTGGATAATTTGAAAGAGCTAATAGTTAATAATAAATCGAAAATTGTTGCGATTGGAGAATGTGGTTTAGATTATGATAGAATTCAATTTTGTCCAAAAGAAATACAACAGAAGTATTTTAAATTCCAACTGCAACTTAGTGAAGTTTCAAATCTACCATTGTTTTTACATTGTCGTAATTCTGCAGATGATTTATATGAAATATTATCTACCCATGCAAATTTAAAAGGGGTTGTGCATTCTTTCGATGGAACTTTTGAAGAAGCTCAAAAGTTTATAGAATTGGGATATTATATAGGATTGAATGGATGGTAATACTAATGTCATAGTTTTAAAAGAGTTGTTGTTATGATGTTTTTACCTTTAGTTCATTAAAAACCAAGGAAAATCTGGAAACAGTAGCAAAGCTTCCTGCCGGTCGAATTTTATTAGAGACTGATTGCCCTTGGTGTGAGATAAGACCAACACATGCTGGTTTTAATTTGATAACTGAAGAACATCGTGCTGTCCCCAGTGTCAAAAAAGAAAAATGGAAACCAGATTGCATGGTGAAAAGTAGGAATGAACCAATTAATATCAGGTAATGTATTTTTATTGAATTGATTTTTTGTGACCTACCAGAACTGTGATTTTTAAAATCATGGAAATAACATTACCACTGGAATATGATAAGATTTTCCAATAGGAATTCAAATTTGGTATTCTTATAGAGTTGTGTTTATGTGTGATTATTAGTTGATTTTTCTAATTTTTGACTCATTTAAAAGAACAGTGGCACTACAGCTGCAAAGTAACAGTTTCTTTTTTATAAAATGACTGGATTTGCTATGAAACTCTTACTCTCAGAAGATTCAAGAATATGAATCCAGATGTGTAGTGCTCTAGTTGTATGGCATATGATACTTTCTATTATGGTGATTATTAGAGGGGAAGTTGTTATGACACCATACTTACATAAATGTCATTTGTAATACTGCATATTGAGGCGTATGAAATACAGGGCTTGCACAAGCTCACTTTTTTTTCACTTTTAAGAATAACTCGCTATAAGTTACTATTTTATAGTTATTTATGTACCAAGGGAGGAAATTAATTTGTTGCAGTCAAGACATGAATATTAGCCGAAAGCGTAATCACGTCGAGACTGTAATATTACTTACTCTTGTGGGACATAGGTACAACATTTTTTCGCCCATAAACTAAATTTATTTTCGTTTGGAACATTGCAGCCCTTGAGTCGTTACAAGGGCAGAAAACTACAATTTTGTATATGTAGATAAAACCTGTATCTTCTCTAGAAGAGGATGTAAAATATCATGGCAGGATCATGAAGTTAAATAAATAAAAAATGGCAGAGGTGAAGGAAAACATGTATTGTACTACATGCTGGTGATAAAAATGATTTTATCGAAACTTAGTTTTTTCTTCGAGATTCAAATCTGCAGATTCTTATTCTATGAATACAGAGAAAAACTTCTACCAAGTCTAAAACAGAAGTAGGTAATAGTGCTAGGTAACGCTTCTCACCATTTAAAATTATTAAATCTGCAGCCTACAAGTATATAGAAGAAAAAGGGTTTTCGAGATTGGCTAGACAACCATAAAATAAATTATCCTACAGATTAGCAAAACAAAACACATATCTAAACAATACAAAATCAATTACTTCTTCAAGAGCATGGTCATATAGTCTTAAGGTTGCCCTCATATTATTGGCAGTTTAACGCAATTGAATTGATCGTTTGTAAAGAATCTTACGATAAGCACATAGGTGAAAGTGTGTATAGTGACAACAGTGTTAGAAATGTGAAAAAAGGCAATTAGTACTGCCACTTCAGAGATTTGGAAAAAGTGTATACACAATACAAAAAAATTTAGTTTTGCAGTGATGGAAACGTGAAAAAGTGATTGACAAAATAGATCCTGTAATATTCCCAGTTCATACAAGAGACAGCGATTGTTTGGATAGTATTTGGGTTTTAGATAGTGATAATAATTAAATACATAAAAGTTCAACAACATTATGTGTAAGTAAACCAGTAATTCTTTAGTGTTAATGTAAATAATTTAATTAATTAATTTGTTTTATTATTATTTTGTTATTCACTCATCGAAAATAGTGTTCTTTCTCATATTAATTGCAGTCAAATTAAACTATTGTATAAATGTGAAATAGTGCTTTTTCGTCAATTCCTTCCATTTGTTTGTTTTATATTTATGAAATTGTAAGTCATGTATGTATAATAAAGAGAAATCTATTTTAATAGTAATTTGATTATCCTTAATATTAAAAATATATTTATTTATATGAAAAATATTACACTAGAAATAAATTAGAAATTAGATCTAGACCTGAGTATTAAAAGGGCCAATATCCATTTTTACTGTTATGAGATATTAATGGTGCAAGTTTTAAAAGCAGATATAACTCCATTGTAAGTGTGTAAAAACTCAAAATGATATATTATAAACCTTTAACAATAGGCGATTGGCCTTTTTTGTGTGGATAGTATTGAACTACGGCATTTTAGTGTTGGTTAAATCTCAAAAACTGTAAATTCTCATAGCTAAATCCTGTTAAATAAAACTTACCTACTAAAATGTGAACAGATTTAATTATTCAATTTTAGATAGGTTCAAGATATTGTTTATACTTTATTCAACAAAGGATACTTTTGGGGTAGAGATACCGAACAAGTTGTTATTAATTCTCCAAACCAAGTTAACACTTGGCAGGTAGGTAGCCATTTTGTAATACTTTTACCTACGTTGTTTCTCTTTCTAAACATAAATGAATAGGAAAAGGATAATACAGAAAGCATGCATTAAAGGGAAATAAAACATTTATAGTTCTGGTGGACTTGTGCAGTCAGGATAGTCCTAAACAGGTCTAAATTGAAAAATTGAACGTTAACAGATACAATGCAATTTTGAAAGTCGATTACTTCATAACTAACACAAATTGATCATAGGTTCAGAAGAAACCTATGATCGTTAGAAATCTATCCTATCAGCTTGTCGTTGTTATTTATTAACATCTTGTGTGTATTGTTGAACAATACTTGTTGTGTGTGGTAGGTGTTGTTGACTCAATCACGAGTGTGCAGAACTGAAGTTTATTAATGAACGTATTTGCAGCATTTGCAGAGTATGTACAAATGATGTGTATGCAACCTAATATACATATTGTTATTTCAGTCACCTAACAATACTATATTCATCTCACGCTTGTATTTAATTTATACTCAATTTATTAATAGTTAACTTTGATTTTTGAATCAAAATAAGTTAATACATGAATAATAATAATGAAAAACTAAAATTCGTCTCACACTATGTATAAACGGTGTGAAACAGACTTTGGTTATTTTTATTATAACCCACTAAGATATAGTATCTAAGCAAAAAAACTATACCTAGTTACACGGCTTTACATCTTGAGTGTTTGTATTATTGGTAGAATATGTAACTAATTAGAAAGTTTTGGCCGTGGAGGTAAAAGCCTGCATGAACCGGGTTTTCTAGTCGGGACTTTTTCTTGTTCGAGTCAGGACGGGCCTCAGCTTAAAAATTTATCGGGCTTTTCGGGCTTATGTCCGGTCAATCAGGCCGTTCGAGCCTCTCGAACCGTTCTGTCTTGTCGGATCTGTTGAGCTGTTGGAACTTGTCGGACTTCTCGGCCCTGCCGGACTTTTTGGCCTTCTTGGCCCTTCGGGCTTCTCGGGCCTGTTCAGGCCTATCGGGCTTCTCGGGCCTGTTCAGGCCTATCGGATCGTTCGGATCTTTTGAACTTCTCGGCCCTTCGAGTCTATCAGGCCCTTTTGATCTCTAAGGCCTCTAGGATCTCGGGCCTGTCTGGCCTTTTGGACTTCTTGACCTTTCGAGTTTCTCTGGTCTATTAGGACGTTTTGATACTTTGGGTATGTTGTGCCATTGTGCCTTTTGCACTTCTCGGCTTTTCGGGTTTCTCTGTGGGGTCGTTCGTGCCGTTTAGATCTCTTGAACTGTTTGGGCCAATCAAGAAATTACCGGGATTTTTTCAGGTCCCGTCAAGTTTGTTTCCAGTCGGGCTGGGCCTGAAAATTTTGTGCGGAGCTCTACGAGACGGTACAAAATGAAAATTGAAGATAAGTTGTTAGTACTGCAGTGTTGCCAGTTATGAAGATTTTTGAACTTGGTGGGGAAATTAGTGAAAATCTTAAAAAAGTGGGAATTTATTGGGGATAAATTCAGAATTTTGAGTAAATTTGTAGCTTAGTCGTTTTTTAATGAAGAAATAATGTATTTTCGAGTGTGCTTTATTATTGTTGATAATAATTAAAGTTTTATTCCTGTTATTTCAAGTTTTGGACTAAGTACAAAATCTTATATACAATAAACAAATTTTTTGGGAAATTGATAAAACAAGTTTTTCCATTTGTTGCATACTTTCTCGAGGTCCGTAAATATTAATACTGATTTTTGGTGAATTGCTCCTTGTTTGTTTGTGCACCCTTCCTCTAGACATAATTACTTTGCCTGCAAAGTGAGAAAAATAAACTTAATCAATCGTGCCAATATAATTATAAATCTGGACCACAACGAGATATGTCTCATTCTGGCCAATGTTTATGTGTTTCATAGTGGCCCAATTGCAACTTCAAATTAAAAACTACAATTCCTACGTGATACAGTATTGCCAGGTACGGCGATTTTCCCCCAAATTGGGGATTTTTAAGCTTGGTGGGAAAATTAGTGGGGATTAATTGGGAAAAGATTAAAAATCACAGCTATTTTTGAATACATCTGCAACTAATGGTTTTTTGAGTTTTATTTATTATTGTTGATAACTAAAATTCTATTTCTGTTATTGGAAGTTTTGGAGAAAGTAGAAAATTTTTCTATACTTTCCTGGACACATTGGAGAAAAATAAAGATCCTTAAATAATACTGGTGTGCCTCTTCTTATTAGCTGCTATTTCTGATCAAAAAGATTAAAGTTAGATTAACGCAATGTTAAAAATTGATTGCCGTGACGATCGTGTGATCGAAACGTATAGGACTACCTACCTTTCACACTATGCTATTATTTACGGACCTCGGTAAACTCCATTGCCGCGAAGGTGATCATAGTGTTGCCACGACATTGAAACATATCGTTAGAAACTATAATATATATTATAAATCTTCAGATTTGGAAATTTATTCCAGCTCTGGCAACGTTGGTTATTGCTATAATCGCCCTTTCTTCCGTTGTTTTGATACATTTCTAGAGTTCCTATATAAGGTACATTCGGTTTTCTATCTAGGAGTTGGAGTGTTGCGAATGAAGCGAATGATCACGTGATGTAAACAAATAAAGTTGTAAACGTAACCTCAACAATAATCTTAATTAATTTAAATTTTAATCAGACTGCTGTGTTACAAAACTAAAGTAGGTATATTTGTTTAATTAACATAGTTGTAACAATTGAGAATTGAGGTTATAATACTTACTTTATTTTTTACTTCTTCTGGGCACGGTTGCCAAATGAAAGTAAAATTTGTCCGTATATTAATTTATAACTTATTCTTCTCACATTTGTCTACAAACTAATTACTCAAATGAATTCGGGTGTATAGAATTTTCAAAATTATTGTAAAGAAATTAAGCAACATTAAAAGAAAGTGAGGAAGAAATTGTGTTGGATGTTTCCAAATTTGGCAGCTCCGCTTGTGCTTCTATAAACTCCTAACGCACAGCCTTTTTAGTCGATGCAATAATCGCAAAAAAAAACGAACGGCTTTTACAACTCCGAGTTTAAAGAACAATATAAATGAACGTATACGGATAATATTGTTAGAAGAGCTAAGACATGTTGGTGATCCATTCTGATAGGTTGGTACCAAATATCATGGAATACTTGTTTTAATTTCAATTTTAAATCATTTGTTATTTTGTCATTTTATGTTTTTTTAATTGTATGAATGCAAAATAAAGAAAAGTTTAGGTAAATAATAGCAAAATTTGGCAAAATTAAAAAGTATAACGTATAATAGGTAGTAAATTATGTAGTAATAAACATTTTATTCAAGATCAGTGGATTAATAAAAAAAGAGAAAGATATTGAAATACAACATGATTCCTACATTATTTAACTTTTCAGCATACTACTGAACAGAATGAAAACTGCAATATTTTCTCAAGCAAGAAGAAAAACTGAAATTCAAGTAAATGAGAGAAATAAATAAGAGTTTTGAAGAATAATAAAATTTATAGTCAATCATTAACCAAGACCCAAAAATTAGAAGAACCGAATATTTCAGACGCCACAATATAAAGCCAAAGCTTATCAATAGATGCTTTACTTGTATAGTTACAGATAGAGCTAGAATTAAGCAGAACATAAAAATTTTTAAAAACATCAGCATGCAAATAAAAGTGTGGCAATTAGATATACACAAAAATAAAACGCTTATTTGTATCTATCGTAATATTGCTGCATACATCGCTAGTAAATAATTGTAGGGAAATAGCTTCTTCCTGGAAAAATATTATTTGCTTGGGCAAATGAATTATCTTCTATTTAATAACCTAAAACAAGAAGTAATACATTAATATTGTACATTACTTACACAGTATTCGAGACTCTAACCTAGCTTTTAGCACATTGATGTTTTATACTTCCTTAAAATTTAAATTCTTGACCTTGAATCTAATAAAATATACTCGACATTTTGCTCTATTTCATTTCTACACTTGGTTTTGTGATACATATATCATGATATAAAATAGAAGTAATGCTTTTACATTCTATATTATTAGAGGTATTAATCAGAAACTCAGTTTTTTCTATTTTACAAAACATTTATTTACTTACATGCGCCTTAAAATTATTCAGGCAGATACTATTTGAATGCTTCAATAATATTTACCCAGTTATTTAGCAATTAAATCAAAAAATGAAGCCATTTGCCCAGACAGATGGCAAATAAAATGTAAATGCTGTTTTCCAAAAATAACTATTTAATAATTTATTAGTAATTTTCTTTCCTCTTTATATTCAAAGTGTATTTCCTAGTTTTAACAGTTTTCTGTTATTGCAATTTTCTTAATAAATATAACCTTAAATTCAACGTTTCATAATTTGTTTGGCATGAACTTATGTCATGCTAAGGTCAAAGAATTCAAAACAAATGCTATTAAAATCAAGTGGTTTTGATTTCTGTTGGTTCCAACTTTTATTACTCTACATAACATTAGTTATGTTGGACTCTACTACAAACTAGAGTTCCTATATACATGGTGTGCTGTGAAAAGTAGGTCTTCCTGTAACCAACTACTTGTGATTGAATAATTAGGGTTAGATTAATTTAAGCAATGTTACTTTCATTATTTTATAAGACTTTATGTTGGAAATCAAGAAACTGTTGAAAACTCGTTGTTGTAACAGTAGTTTTGAAAGTGATTTTGAACCTATTGTAACGCGCCATCCCTCGAATATACTAGAAAAAGTCCCGAACAGTCTCAAACAAGCTGGTCGAATGTGCCGAGGAAGTCTCGAACTATCCAGAGTTTCCCACCGTCGAATGTGCGGGAAAATGGCGGAAATCTTCTAGCACCATCGAGAACTAACGCGGGAACGAATATAAGGCTGCGTTGATCGAGCCAAGGGCAGTTCTACAGTCAACCAGCTAGTAGTTACGAACGAAATAAATGTTAATTAGTGATAAATAAATTGTGCATAATTAAATAAATAATTTAGTGTAAATAAATTCTGGAAATAAATTGTAATAAACTAAGTAAAAATAAATATTAAAAATAAATACACGTTTTTGTCAAAACGTAACACTATTTATTAAATGCTAAAGAAATCTTGATAACTGTCTTTTTTAAGTTAGCATTGTGTTACTTGTTCTGTTATTAAAAAATGACTCAGTATATCTTGTGTTCATTTCAATTTTCTCTTTGAAAATTACTACTTCTACTTAGCTTTGGGTAGTCTTTTATTTTTATGTCATTTATTCTGAGATTGTTGTAATGAACCGAATTCTATAATATTGAAACAGATTATAAAGATTTAAAAAAAACAATTGAAGTAGCAGTATATTTTATTGCAGGTCACTTTTTACATTTTTCAATGAACTACCAATAAATAATAGTAATAATTGATTTGGCCATTACATTTAAATTTATGTATTTTCCCTTTTCCACATTTATTGTTACTGGAATTTTCTTATTGCTTCTAAAATTAGATTATTTTAATTTTGCATTAATTCGTTATTATTTCCTCATTATTTACTTGTTTAGTACTACAATAACTATTCCTCCATCAGGTCTTTTCAATGCAACGACAGCTAGATTTTTGTTAGTACATTTGTGTTCAATTCTGACAGAGCTTTGTAGAATAAATTTTGAAAAATGACCCAAAATATAATACA
Organism: Ignelater luminosus; assembly: GCA_011009095.1. Lineage (NCBI taxonomy): Eukaryota > Metazoa > Arthropoda > Insecta > Coleoptera > Elateridae > Ignelater > Ignelater luminosus. The sequence goes on from VTPC01090963.1 coordinate 233,710, forward strand.
TTGGTTGTTTATAAAATTCGTCTTTTGTTGTATTTACAAATATGGGGGAATGAACTTCGTTATGTGTGAAAGTAGGTCCACCTTCCATATTCAGTGCAATATTCCAGTCTATCCAGCCAGTACACCAATGATTTAAATTCTGCTTATAACAATATCAGATTTACATTTCATCAGTATTTAACTAATAGAAATGTAAAGAAACCTGCAGTATGTCTCTGGCATAAGATTCTGCAAATCTCCACGATCCCTGGTGTATTCCTACCTGTTTTTTTGCTTAATAGTACACCTCAGTATATTAGTATCTTTAATCAAGTTTTGTTAAAGAAAAAATACTTACTCACGCAGGCTTCAGTATACAGAATAAATTTATCTGGATGTCTATTGTGAGTCACATCAAGCAATTTAGGAGGAAACGTTTCATCACCATACCAGTGTACAGCAATACCTTGAATGTATTTCTTTGCATCCTTATAAGAGAATGCCTTTAAGATTTAATACTAATGTTAAAATCATTTGAGTGTTTCAAGAAATCTTAACTTCTTTTTTAAAATGCTTACCCTATCAACAAACCAAGGTAAACTTGATCTCGAATCATCCATTATAAGGATTTCAATATTTGAAAATTCTGAATTTCGTATTGCTGGTCCTAAATTAGAAGCTATCCAAATGCCCTAATTTAAATATAAAACAAAGTTAAGTAAATCAAGAAAATAAATATTTTGTTACTAATTATTATTATTCAGTTCCACATAGCTTAGGAAAATAAATATTATAATTTTGAACTAACTATTGGCTTTGCATGCCATTTAACATAAGATGAAGAATCAACAGGTTCATTTCCCGTTGTAATTGCCCAGAAGCCTAAACCATACTCTTTATAGGACTTCAAAAATTTAATGTGATAGTCAGCCCATACTTGATACATAGATCTTTTTATATAACCCCGTTTAGTATTGTTGTGTGTTTGCATCCAATTTGGTGCATACCAAGAAGATCCCAACAACTGTAGCGTGTTATTTGAATAGGTGTTTGCAAGTTTAAGTACAGGAATCTAAAAATTGAAGTTAGTTATATTAATTATAAATACATACTAGTACCTACTTTATATTCAAGATCTTCTTTTGCAAGTGAAAAATGTGCAAGTTCAGCATCCTCTATGCCATCATCATATGTATAATTGTGTATTGAGAAATCAGTACCACCAATTGGAACTCGAATCAAATTATATTCTAGGCCTTCATCTGAAAAATATGACCTGAAATATGAAATAAACTATTGATATTTGTAGTTGTACATCTTTTTTATTTGAAATAAAATGTTATATTATTTTACTCATTTAAATTCTCTATTGAATTTGCATTTCATCATTCTATGGTTGCCATACTTAATTTTTGTATAATAGGATTAAATTCCCAATAAATTGTGATGTATAATGGCAATTGCTACTTTTTTGCTATAATTATGATTCTATGAAGATTAATCGTAATCTGAAAATTGTCTCGGGTGGTTTTGAAACAAACTATTGTGAATAGTGGTTAGAAAGATGTGTGCTTACTTTAAAAGCTTCTTCTGTGTTTCTGTACTTAAATTTCTTATGTTAATCCCAACGGAATCGGTAATAGCACCACCCCATCCGATTATTGTTTGATATTCTTTCTTAATATCTAATTCGATAATTGTGGATCTAGTAATATTATTAGTGAATGACTGAACATCTCGTTGTAATCTTTTTCCTGACTTGCTAGTTGTATACAGCACATATTTTGAACTCAGAACTCTTTCTACTGGAGCAATAGTATCACAATACAATACATTGCAGACACAAACAGGACTCTCCGTTTTTGGTATCATTTTTGGAACACATTCACCTTGTACTGTTACTGCTGGAAAATACTTTTTGTGTTATTCTGTTCTAATACAGAAATTATTAGTTCATTTACCAACTAAATACAGCAAAAGAAGCAATTTCCATACACAAGCTGGCATTTTTAATGAGAATGACAGTACCTACTGTCTTATTAGGATATATTTCATTATTTTTTTAAATATTAATTAATATTACTTATAATTATAGTGTAAAAAAATTAATTGGCATTGTAAATAGTAAATTAACAAATTAGTCATTTTACATCAAGTGAGTCGATAATCCTCATATTTCTAGGTTTCCATCTCTTTGATTTTTAATGACATTTTCTGTTGACAGTTCACACATTTATAACTTCACCAGGAAGAGCTATAAAACTGGAGAAAAAACCATTTTCAGCATTTGTCATGGCCTTTTATAGGACATGCAACATGATTGATTTTATAAAAGCTTTAATTTGAGTGTATCTGAGTTACATATTTAAAAAAAAGTGTTATACCACTCAAGAATTTGCATTTAATTCAGCAAAACAAATTACTCTTTACACTTTCGCAGAATTGGTGAACGGTACTATTTGTCTCTGAATAAATGCTTTTCTTTAAAATCCCTTATAAATAGAAGTCAAGAGGGATGATATCTGGTAATGTTGAGAAGAAATGTATTGGTCTGTGGGTTTGGTGGGTTCGGTGGGTTCCAGTGTACTTCACCCGCACCTTATCTCATTTCTATAATTCCAATCCATTTCAAATGTTTAAGGTTTTAGTTGCATGCCCTGTTATACAGAACATACAGAGAAAAGGAGCTGTTATTGCTGTTATACTCCAAACTTATTTATGTTGGTGTCACTATTTCTAGTTATACCAGTTATACATTTCTCACTAGAAAATCTTCTGTCAAACGAATGTCATATGTCAAATTGGGTTAAAATGCAGTAAATTCGTTTTTATGTGCAAATCAGTTTGATTACAATTAATATTTAAGTAATAAACACAAAAAATAAACTTTTATTCCAAATAATAAACAAACAACAAAAAGTAACTACGAAATGCAAACATTTACCTTTTCTGAATGACAATCGAACCTCTGATTTTAAATAAAAACAAATAACAATATTGTCAACATTTTTCAATAAAAGATTCTAGTGTTTAGAAGGTTTTGTTACCAACACAACAAAAATTTAACAGCTGAACTAGACAGAGGTTCTTTCATCATGATACTTGTAATGCTTGTAATCTAAAAATTCAAATAAATAGCGGTTGAGAAACTCAATGGAAATGTTATTAACAAGCTATTTCTTTTTTGGGTTTTCCTCAAAATGTTAGTTTCTACAAGTTACATATTAATATTATTATAAAATATAACTTCATTATTGTTTAAAATAAAACAATATAACAAACCATAATATAAACTTCGTTCACTTTAGCAAGCAACTGTCAAGTTGACGGTTGGTACTACATGCAGTGTTACCAATATTTTATCTTATAAAAGTGCCAGTTCCGTTCCGTCAAAGCTCCAAATAGCACCATCTGAGATAAAAAAAGCGCCATATTAAGCACCAATTTAAATCTCGGTAAAATTTCCATTTAAACAACAACGTATATTGTCAGTTCGATTACTAGAGGGCACTACCATCGAATACCGGTTCAAATTGCACATACATATTAAGATTCTCTGTAGAACTTGCATTGCTTAGATGCAATAAAAGTAATAATAGTTATATTTTAAAGTCAAACAGATTTAAACTTAAACAATTTCTAAGCGCCAAAAAATGCGCCAAGCGCCAACGAGAACTTTTGCGCGCCATGATTATTCCGTAAAACGCCAATTTGGCGAAAAACCGCCATTGTTGGCAATACTGACTACATGCAGTAATTCTTATTAGGAAATTTCATTTTTTATTGTTGAGATAAATGAATCATTTAACTCTCATGTTATTTAAAATTATGACTAGTTTCCACTATTTCTCAATACATCTTCATTTAAAATTTTTAGTTTGTTGTTTTTTGTTAGCCAATTATTTATTTCTTCTTAAAATCATAAATACCCTACTTTCTAAAGTGTAATTGTCAAATTCTACATAACCTAAAACCATTTAGTAACTTTTTGTAACTAAATTCTAGGTACACTCAGAAAAAAATCATGTTAAATGGGTTACAGTTAAAAAGTATATAGAAATAAAGGATTTATTATCCACGGGGAAAGACTGCAACAACTATATTTTATTCATAAAGACTATCTTACACAACAAGTAGTGGAGATGGCGCTGCAATGATATTTCTACCAAAGCCAGTTGATTGTGATACAAAGTACCGACACCAAACAAAAGACGATCACAAATTGAGTTCAATAACGATTTTCTTTCTGCTAGAGTTACTGTTGTTCCACGTTAAATATGACAAATTTAAACGTCAGTTTATAAGTGTGAGGTTATTAAAACTTAATTTTTAGAAAAAAGTAATTGTTAATGCATTCTTTATTCTTTGCAAAGTGTATATGAGTAAGTGCATATTTTCTATTTTCTCGCCGTCATTTTCCAACCCCAAACGTTTAAAACGTTTAAACTTGTCAAATTTAACGTAGATTAACAGGGCCTCTAGCGGAGAGAAAATCGTTATTGAGCTCAATTTCCTATCGTCTTTTGTTTGGTGTCGGTACTTGGTATCACAATCAACTGGCTTTGTCTAACGTCGAATAACAGCGGCTCCAGCGAGGAGAAAATTGTTAATGAGCCCAATTTGCGATCGTCTTTTGTTTGGTGTCGGTACTTTGTCTCACAATCAGCTGGCTTTGAACCTACGAAGCCTCGTAACTCGGAAACTATAAGGAGTATAGGCGTCTGATTTTTGCCGTTCGACGTAGATTAGCTAGTATTATCGACCAGAGGAAACGGATTGTCGGTAGTAAACCAAGAAACCTCGAATTTCGTCTAGAAACCGTTCGGGCATTTTGCGAATCTTGTATCCTCACCAAAATGATCAACGTGATATTCGAGATTTGTGTTTTGGGAGTACACCTCTACCTACTGAAAAAAACCCGATTTGATTCCGTTAACTTCTGGTCTTTCGCTATGCCCACATAAAAAGTTCGTAACTAGGTTAATTATGGTCCGATCGAGCTGGTTTCTTTTTTTAAACTAAAGGGCATCATACAAGGCAAGGAACTTAGGTGGATATCAGTGGTGAAATGGAAAAAAAAGTAATTAGTCTTATTTTGGGCCTTTCTGGAGTAGTTCTCCAAGATACTAGGAAAATGTAGTTGCTAGCCTCGTATGCGTCTTGGGATGGGAAACAAAACAGGTTATATATACTTTTTTCGTACGATATCATATTACAGGTCTAAAACGCGAAAAACTGAAAACTGTGCAAATACAACCCTTGCATGGATACCTATCCTTTGAACTAGAAAGACGAATCTTCTGCTTTAATGTACTTTAGCGGCCTATACGTGACTCTGTAAGTAAATTCCGAATCTTACCAAAAAGACTTTTGAAACCTACGGGGGTGCTCTTCTCCTTCCATTCCTTCTGACATCGTTATTTTCGGATAATGGGGTCGTTTCCTGAAATGGATTTATTGAAATCTAATCAGATATATAGTTAATATCCATTAACAGTTTTTTTCGTAATATGGTAACTAAAGAGTTATAAGGAAATAAAATAATTTTTCTTTACTAGTGACGTCACAGTTCGTCGGTAGACGGTCTGTACAAATAGTAGAGCTGACAACGTCGCAATCGCGTTGTTTTGTCTTTGCTGTCATTCGTTAGTTGTCGGGTTTCTCCGCTTTGTCGATTTCAACCAAAGATAATATAATTATCTGTATTTTTTACGTCTGTTGTTGGCTATTGTTTTGTGATTTAATGGTTAGCGTATCTGTATAAAACGTTGTAAATATAATATATAATGTATATAATAACATAATACCCCATAACCTCAACAATAAAATTCAAACTTCTAAGCGCTTCCTATAATACCGACAGCACTCCAGTTTTTAGCGTTGTCGTATCGTCAAAGACTTGTGACGTCACAGGAGTAGCGGGAAAAGTTTTTTTAAACTTTAAATTGAAAAAAAGTGAAAATAGAAGCAGAAAAAAATCTGAAGAAAAAGCCAGCGTTAATTTAAAGCGAAAGCAACCCAAATAAGCAAAAATAATATTTTAGGAAACGACCTCATTAATGGTGAGATTCGGCATGTAGCTCTCCCAAATCTTTGTGCATTTTGCGTCCAAATTCGGTTAAATGGATAGGAGATTGGAAATTTTGAAATCTCTTGTGTATTTTTATTTCTGACTTTTCGTTATTCGTGCCAAAATGGTATGTTCTATCGACATCAAACGTTAACCACCGTAAAGAGACGGTAAAGATATGTAAAAAGTGTAATACGCCTTTATCTTCGAAAAAGCACTTCTTGTACCTGAAAATCAAATTTGATGGTACAACGTAGGTTGGTGACCATAAGAATCCGGTCGGGTAGTCGATGGAGGTGTTGCTGGGAGATATCCTGCCGTTTCATTACTCACCATTCATAGTATATTAATATTAATGTCTGATTTTTCAATTTTAACATGGAGTGGTTTTTGATATTTTATTATTTAAATTGAGTTGAAAGTTCAAGTTATACAGGGTGTTTTTGAAATGGTTTATAAAATAAAACGTGCATGTAGGCCCTACGCAAGTGTTTCTGTAACATTCGAGTATACCTAATAATAATAACTGACCACGATATAACTTAGCTATACACTGTGTCCACATTTCAATTCTCACAATTGGTATCTCGGCTATTAGAAGACATAGAACAATGTATGTAGAATTCAATACTCGCAACAAATCTCATGTCAAATTCACCCTAACTTTTTTAAATTTTAAGATATTTTGGAAAAAAAACAAAATTTGCCGATTTCAATTTTTCTCAATAACTCGATAACACCTAATACGACCGCTTCTAAAGTTTTACAATATTCACACACTTTATTAAGACAAATCTTTTGGTGTTAGCAGAACCTCCGATTGTCATTTGTTTTCAAGTTATTAGCGCTATCTTTTGTTTTTCATAGGTAGCCAACTTTAAAAAGAGCTTTCAATGATGTATGTATAACATACCTGAGAAATTTTTATTTGTAGGGAAGATATCAACAAAAAATAAATTAATTTCTAATATGAAATTAGTAGGCTATGAAACTAAACGTCAATGAGAAATGAAAGCGAAAAGATATGCTGAGTAATACTGTAAAATAACAAAAAGATAAGAGAAGAAGGTATGTTATACATCGTTGAAAAGCTCTTTTTAAAGACTATCTAACCAACAATCCAATATGGCTAAAAAAGTCATTAGGCATTGCTATTCAAACATAACCTATTGATTATGAAAACTGCTTAATATTATCGAATAGGAAGCGTTGAAAAGCGATGAACAAAAGGTCTATTAAGACCCAGTTTTAAGGATTTTCTTTGCAAACTTTGGATAACTGCATCATAAAAAATTGCAAGAAAACATCGAGAATGTCGCAGTGACCTGACAGAAGATTAAGAAAATTCAATTAATTAAAGCTATTGTTTTTTATGGTGTGGGCTTGTCTTCAGAAATTAAAGAATTGTGTAGGCTCTTGTTTTAGTAATTTGTTATTTTGAACAAAGTATAGACAGCAAGATATAACCTTATGATAATAAAAGGTTTAAAAAAAGCAATCAAATAATTTGCGTCGTAATATTTTATTTTATTTTCCACGGAATTACCAATACATAGCTGTAATGATTGATTTGGCCATTACATTTAAATTTATGGATTTTCCATTTTCCACATTTATTGTTACTGGAACCTCCTTGTAACTCCTAAAATTAAATTCATTTGAGTTTTGTATCATATTATTTAATTACTATTTACTTGTTTAGGATCACAACAACTATTCCTCCATCAGGCCTTTTCAGTGCAAGGACAGATAGATTGTTGTTAGTACATTTGTGTTCAAACCTAACAGAGCCTTGGGGAATAAATTTTGAAAAATGGCCCAGAATATAATACATCGGTTGTTTATAAAATTCATCTTTTGATGCATTTATAAATATGGGGGAATTAACTTCGTTATGTATGAAAGTAGGTCCACCTTCCATATTCAATGCAATGTTCCAGTCCATCCAACCAGTACTCCAGTGGTTTAAATCCTGTTTTATAACAAGGTCAAATTTACATTTTATCAGTATTTAATTTAACAGAAATATAAAAATAACCTCCACTATGTTTTTGGCATAAGATTCTGCAAATTTCCACGATCCATGGTGTATCCCTGAGAACGCTTTCACTTAAAAGAACACCTTCATATATTACTATCTATTTGGGTTTAATAAAGTACAGAAAATACATACTTTTGCAAGCTTCTGTATACAAAATAAATTTGTCTGGATGTCTATCGTGAGTAACATCAAGTGACTTAGAAGAAACTATACCATCTGCGTACCAGTGTAAAGCAATACCTTGAATGTACTTCTTTACATTTTTATAAGAAAATGCCTTTAAAGTTTAATACTGTTAGAATCATTCAGGCTTTTCAAGAAATCTCGAATTTATTTTGATAGCACTTACCTTATCAACAAACCAAGGTAAAGCTCTCCTCCAATCATCCATTATAAGAATCTTGATATTTGAGAACTCTGAGTTTTGTATTGTTGGCCCTAAATTAGAAGCTATCCAAATACCCTAATTTAAATAAAGAGTAGATAGTCAGTTATAACTTATAACAATGAACAACTAAAGTATAATCAATAATTATTGTCATCAGAGGCGGTCAAGAAAATGGAAAGGCACGTCTTTACTTAATATTAAATAAACGAATTCACCCTTTTAATAATATTTACTAAGCCGCGCCGATCTAAGGGCTGTCTGACACGGTATTAAATTTGACGTGAAAATTGACTACAATTTCGTTACTGAAATCTGACATCGTTGCATACAGCACATTTAACGTCAAAACTGCATTTAAAAATTTGACAAAGAAATATTTAGAACATGTTTTTTACACCCAGAATTAACACG
>VTPC01090963.1:252598-277011 GCA_011009095.1 Ignelater luminosus
AAAAAAAGATAAAAGTTGCTTGTCTCATCCTAAAATCAGTAAAATACCTACAACAATGAAAAATTTAACCTTTTGTAGACGAGATCTATTCTTCGGTCATAAAATGGTTGAGTTTTCTTAGGCGGATGGTCAAGCAGTTCAAACCGTAATTCGTGGATTTTCGCCATGGCAACCGCTGAGGTGTGAGACGGTGCGTTGCCTTGGTGAAACAGGATTTTCTTTTTCTGCAAATGTGGCCGTTTTTTTCGCAAGTTCTGCCTTCAGCTTGTCAAGTAATGATGCATAATATGCTCCTGTAATGGTTTTTCCTTTTTGAAGATAATCGATTAAAATAACTCCTTGACTATCCCAAAAAACAGTCGCCATCACTTTCCCAGCCGAAAAAACAGTTTTTGCTTTTTTTGGAGCCGGTTCCCCCTTTGCAGTCCACTGTTTGGACTGTATTTTTGTTTCGGGCGTATAATGGTGTATCCAAGTTTCATCTACAGTAATTAATCGGCGCCAAAACTCGGATTTATTTCGCCTAAACTGCGCCAAAAGAGCGTTGGAAATATTCATTCGAACACGTTTTTGGTCTAACGTGAGCAAACGCGGCACCCAACGCGCGACAGCTTTCTCATGCCTAAATGTTGATTTAATATGTGACAAACACGTTCTTTTGACATGTTCATAACCTCTGCTATCTCTCTCACTTTAATTGGGCGGTCGTCTAGCACCATTTGGTGAACTTTGGCGATGTTTTCGTCGGTAGTTGCAGTTTTTGGACGTCCCGAACGTTCATTGTCTCCCAAGCTCTTACGGCCACGTTTAAATTCAGCAGCCCAAAATTTCACTGTGGTAAATGATGGTGCAGAGTCCCCATACACAGAATCCAACTCATTTTTTATTTGCGAAGGCGTATTGCCTTTTAAAAACAAATATTTAATGGCAGCTCGATACTCGATTTTGTCCATTTTCACAAAAAAACTCACATCAACTCACTCAAACGACTGTTACATAAAAACTGCGCGTCCAAAATGGCTGAAACTTTGGTGAGTAACTGTCAACAGATGAACAACGAAATTCAGAAGCTTTTATTTACGAGTGCTGCCATCTTCACGTTGAGGTCGTAAACTTTTCAGACCACCCTCGTATCTTGCCGTACTACCCTTTATTACAACATTAAATTTTATTCTTACGTGCAATGGCGAGAGTCCTCACTAAGGTCTTGCGTTTTGCAACCCTCAGAATTAACAGCCTTTTGAGAGGCTCCGTTATTTTTTTCGGGTGTCTCTACTATAATTAGCCGTCACTCAAGAAGCTCGAGGTAAATTCCACCACGGTGTAGTTAGCCCTAGGTTAGATTTATATCAAATTCAATTTAATATTAAAATATAAATTGTAAGGTTAGTTAGTTTGTTTTTGCATGATAGCCTTTTACAATGTGCATGACATTTCTTGTTAATGATTCTATACTAAAGTCTGTAGTATACAGTGTGTCTATTTAAGTTAGCGACATATGAAAAACTTTTTTATTTTTAGTTTTAGAAAAAAAACATTATTCTTCATAAAAAGTTCTGTATGGTCTACAACGTAACTTGAAGTAGTCAAACCTCAAAATTTATCAGTCATATACGAGGTTTGTCAATAAATATGAATTTGATACAAGAGTAAAGTACTTTTATTTTTGATAATATCGAAAATTGTAATAATGAAAAGTCTTCGACTTCGAGCTACGGGATTGAACATCTCCCTATATCTGGCTTATACAGGAATTAGACTTTGTTTTTCGACTTTTTCCCATTACAAATCCTTGGGTTTTCTTTGTTTAACAAGTTCTTGAAGTAGTGGTGCCATCTCTTCTTAATGTTCTCTTCTCTTCTAAGAACCTCCTCACTGTCATTCTCAATCTACTTTGCAGGAGCGGAGTCCTTTGAGGCCTTATGTCTCGACTTCACTATGCTGTACAGCCTGTTCTGCCCTTCCGGCGTTTCCACTGTTTTATACAATTCATCTGAGCACTTACTTTTGCTATGGCGACTGCTTGCTTTGCCTTGTTCTTTATTTGCTGAGAGAGGCCATATTCTTTTTGGCCTCCTTTTCTCCCGAACCGCCTGATGACCTCCTCGTACCACCACCATGATTTCTTGTCTCCAAGAAGACCTTTACCGGATGTTAACCCTAGGATCACTTCTCCAGCTTCCAACACCACCCTGCCGACTTCTTCCCTTTGAAGGTGTCCTTCAAGTGCTGGTCTTACAATTTCCACCACTTAATGTTTTGCTCTCTTTCCTGTCTTCCTCTCCTCTTTAATTCTATATCACAGTCCACTATTACAGATCGATGTTGATTAGCTACACACTCACTCTTTATCATTTCGAACTCTCCAAGTTGTGTACCTCTACATAGAAGGAAGTCAATTTGACTCTGAGCGCTACCACTTTTATAAGTCACGTACTGCTGCTCTGCCTTCTCGAAGAAGGTGTTTATCATAGCCATATCACATGCCACCGCGAAGTCCAATACACTGTTTCTTTCTGCGTTTCTTTCCTCCGCCACCACTTGCCGTGTATTCTATCTACTCCTACCCTCTCACTATCTATGTGGCCTTTTAAGTCACCTCCTAGGAAACACCTGTCTTCTTTGGATATTTTGAAACTAAAGTAAAGTATTATGTTAATATAAATAATAAATCTTTAACCTCAATGTATATTTTTTGTGCATAGATGTATGAACAAATTTATTACCTGAATGTAAAATCTTGCGTTCATATAACTAATCAGTTGATAATATTAATGAAAGTCGTAACTAATTCAGTTAATATATTCATTACATTTATGAATTGTACTCATTATAATAAAAACTTTTCATCAATATAATAAACTTTTGTTCATTGTATTAACAAACAGAGCGTAACATTAAAAACTGATATCACTATGTACTTAATGATCGAGGTTTCGTAGTACCATGAACACGTTTACTCGACAAATATTAATTGATTAATTTTTTTTATATTTACGAACTACTAATCTTTATCAGCGAAAAATTCGTTTAAAGGTTAATATGATGACAAATCTAGTTGTCATATTGCTTTGTACGTACCACAGAGGTTGATGTAAAGCAAACTGGTTCAACAATAATCAATGGATTTTATTGTTTCACGATGAGATTAAGCTAGATTAGACTACAACCATAAATTAAAAAGAAGAAAGATACAAGTTTGAAATTTTAGAATGATTCGGTTTATACTTTATTAATGCTGATTTCTGTCAATGATGTTAATGATGAAAACTTTTGACAAGGTATAAAGAGTTTTAGGCTTGACCTCCTTGATTGTAAAGAAGACTTTATGCGACCGAAAAAATACAAAATTTTGTTTTATCGGGGAAATTTCTTTAAATAGAAATAACGTCTATCGATACTTTTAGTGCAGGTCAAACACTGTATAAAGGTTCAAAACAACAATTAAAACTTGCATGCAGCTTCGAAAAACACTGACATTTCTTGGATTTATTTGTCTAGAATAAGCTCTTACATGGTTACATTCCACTTTTCATTTTATTTTAGAATCAAGAAAAAATAATTATTTGACTTTATCTTCCACATTGGCAACGGCAGTTATTAGTTGCCAATATATCTCAATACCACGTAGAAATACATCCATATTAAGATACTCATCATGATCATGTGCTAATAGTATAGTATTAGGCATTGGTGAGAATCCTAATGCTGGAATATTCAACGCTCTTACAAAACGGCTGTCTGTACCACCATCGAGTATCAGTGGCTTTAACTGCAAGTTCCTAAAATTGATAATAAATATTAGAAGTTGTCAAAAAATAAAAGAATCAGAAGTCTTTACATGTTATCAGCCGCTTTCTTGAAAGCAATCCAGTATGGATTAGATTCGTCCAGTTTGGTTGGAGGAACTTGCGAGTCTTTTTGTTGGTATTCAATCCAAACGCCTTCATCAGCTTCTTTACACCATTTGTTCAATGTTGCTTCAAATTCTTCTAAGTCGACGGTTATTGCAATGCGCCAATCAATGGAAAGTGTGAACTCTGGGGTATTACGTTGTTTTGAACTCCGCCCTAGAAAAAACTAATTTGGAGACTTATGGTACTCCAGTTTATATAATCAACAGAATCAAAAAGCAACTACCTTCATTATAGTAAGTTAACAGATGTAACATCAGCATTTGTTATATTAGGATTCTCTTCTACTTTTTTCTCGAAATTCGTAGAATGTGTCTAATATTTTTCTTACTGTTTCTCCGGCTGTATTGTCCAGAAGTAGGGATCCGTGTCCTGGCTGGCCCGGACAGTGTATTAGAATATCTGTATAACATGGAGAAATGAAAAAAGTATCAAAACAACGCAATTAATTGACAAATCTAATTGCAAACCAGAACTTTTTGCCTTTTTATATAAATAAACAGTAACAATACTGTTCAATATGTAGAATACTATCGATTTAAGTACTTACTCCAACGTATCTTTTTTCCATAAAACAATTCAAGAACATTATTTTGACTTGCAACTCCTTCATCCAAGACAAAACCAACATTTAACTTTTTGAATTCCTCAGATTCTACGAATGCTTTCATTCCTTTGAATCCTCCAATTTCTTCATCTAAGAAACATTTACTAACATCATCAGAAGTGTTAATTTCGACCGTAAATGTTTCATTAATGTTTCTGGGTCCAGTTGGCTATGAAATCATGTTTGCGGCTGCATTTGCCACCTTTTGAAAAGCAGGATATGTATTAGAATGTTTGTCACGTTACACGCATTGCATCGTTGTTATGATGGTTGTCTAATCTTATATTTTTTTAAAATTAATAAATTAAAATTAGTTGTTAATAAACCTACAACTTTAGTCTTGAAAAAGATCTTTTTAGTACAATAAGCGCAATTAGAAAGAAAAAATGTGAAACAATACAACAAATTTTAGCACAAGATTAACGAGATTGCTAAATGCAGGACAATGACATTTGCAATTGACAAATGACAGAAAACTAAGATTTAAGTAAAACAGAAAAGTACTCATCCAAATATAAATTTTTCGTAATTATAGAATTTTTTCTAAGTATTTATTGGCGTAATATGTTCACATACCATAGTTGACTTTAGGATGTACAGAAGGAATTCGTAAATATTGACGGAAGTTTTATAACGCAATTCGGTTTAAATCTTCCATTAATTATCTGTCAGTACTAATTATTATTAAATACAAAAATGCTAAGATAACTGACTTATGATTTTTCTCTTGTTTTAGCTTATGTAGTATAGTAAATCTAAACAAAAAAGTTTTTATCTTGTCCACTATTCTGATTGGTTAGATTAGAAGTACACAACATTTATTTTATCTTCAAGTTGTTAACAGGTGTTTCTTTTGTTAGAAATACAATAAAAATTATGTTTGATGATAATGATAATACTTGAACCGTTTTTGACAAAATAAAAATACCATAATTATTATAGCTATGGACTTGAAACGATGTATATAAGAAGATTCAAATCCTAGAATATTTGAGAAAAACCCCATACGAAAGATTACTTCAATTACTAAAACATGACTTTACTCTTGTATAGGGTATGGGCCCGGAAGGGTTATAGGCTAAAGACAGGCAGTGGTGAATCGTGGTTCTTTTGTATCAGATAGGCTGACCAGAAGTCTCGGTTTTCCTGAATTGTCTCTGTTTTTATCATTTCTCCCGGTGTCCCAAAAAAGTACTTCGGAACGCAAAATAGTCCTGGCTTTCAAAACTAAAATAAAAAGCTTGAAAGTCGAAACGAACCTAATTTACCGCTTTATATGAACTTTAAATGGTTGTTCTGCCACAGACAAACCCGAAAAGGTGGCCTTATGCCCGTGCAGACTCAAAGATGGTATTTCTCGCAGCAGCTCGAAAGTAGAAGATGGGAATGATTCACAGATAGTTTACCATAAATTGAATTAAAAACTCAATAACGGGTCTCACATGTAACTGGGAAAAAGGTCTCTATCGGTATGGGCGCCAGAAGCCAAGTCAAAGTGAACACGTTCACTGATGTGGTTTTGCGCCGGGCACACCCTGTATATATGTATCTTAATAAAACGCCCTGGTAGCAATGAACACTCTTTAACTTACCAAAAACTTATGATGTCTTAAAATTTATCAGGTTTGCATTAAACAACTTGCTGCGATTTACTAAACCGGTAAATACTATAAACTTATTTGAGGTGTTAATTGGGCTACTGCCACACTCTGTTACAATATTTTGTCGCGACGTTTTGGAAGCTGACACTGCTTTCGTCTTCAAGCGTTTGCCTCAATAAGGGCGGCTTGGTTTATTATTTTGCATTTCTAATTTACTTTTTTTTTATAAATCTTCGACCTCACCGGGGTTCTAACCAGAGACAATAATCGCTAATTTGATTACTACGCTGGGTGCTTGAACCATTGAGCTACTGGGGCATCAACTTATATAGTTTTATAAGGTCTATATATTTAACTGGATGCGCAGTAGGTTACTAAACATGTTGCGCAGTAGGGATTTGCGCCGTTTGTTGGTGGCTGCGCCGCCGGAGTTCTTCGAGCAATATTGGAATCTATATGGGTTTTATTTCTAAGCTAGTCTGGCTTATCGGTTCTTCGGCTAGTGCTATGTATGTGGCCTCTTTCAGTTTTCTACGAGTTCTGTTCTTCTCTTTGGCCACTATTTGTGCGTTATTCCATTGGATGCGGTGATATTCACCCCATAAGTGTTCCGTGATTCTCGATTTATCGGTTTCTGCTTTCTTGATGTTATTTTTGTGTTCTTGAAGTCTCGCAATTCTTTGTCTGTTGGTTTTCGTTGTTGGGTTTGGTTTTAGTGATTATTTCCCTAAGCGTTGGCGAGGATTTGAGCGCCGTGCATATGTTGTGCCTGTTTCTGATTTTTCAGAGTTGATCGAAGGCGCTTCCCGGTACATACGGAATGACAGCTATGCGTCGTTTTTCAGCTGCATCATCTTTGCCTGTTCTGTCCTCTGTGTTTTGGTTGTTTTCGGACATTAGGTTTGCTGCAGGTATTAAGTTAGATGCGATAGTATCAGGGTATGCATTCTCTTTATGGGTTTGAGATCGGAAGCAGAGTGAGCTTCCAAAACGTCGCGACAAAATATCGCAACAGAGTATAGCAATAGCCCAATCAACTCCTCAAATGGGAATCCACACTCATAAACTTTTAGACAACATTTGAGTACTTGGTATGGGCCCGAAGTTAATATCTAAATGGTTTAAAGAGCTTGAAAAGACCTTAAGCAAGCTCGAGCAAAAGAAAAACCACCTAATATTCCTTTGCAAATGCTGGGAGAAGAAGGTAATTCCGAAAGATTTATTTAAGATTTCAAAGAGAACCACATCTCAATAAGGCAAAGTATGAAACGAGCAGTAGTTAATAAAAGAATGAACGCCTTAGTGAGTTGCCATTTAAATTTCTTTCTAAATTAAAACACCTGATAAGACGTTTCATTGATATTACAATCTGATCAACAAAGATCAAAGGGCAATTTTTTTCTAATCTAAAACTAAAAACTAAGAACAAACTCACTAGTATCTCTTAGGTTTTAATATTTAATTACGTAAATATTAATGTGTACCACTACCACATTATGCTCTGCTTTTTACTTTTTACTTAACCTACTCAAAGAGCTTCTTTCTTTTTAGTTGCCTGACAAAATCAACTTTGTCAGGGAGCTGAACGGCCTCAACATTGACGTGCTGACAAAGTCGTTGTTCGTGACACTTGGCAAATTCTTCAATGATCTTATTAATAGTGTCTGTTTCCGGGTTCCTATGGAGGTCACTGTTCATGTAGTACCAAAAAGCACTGACAATGTTCTTTAGTAATTTATTTTAAAATCGCTAGCTGATGTCTAAATTCTTCTTACTGGCACAACCCCACAGCTGGATGCCATAGGTCCAGACAGGTTTTTGAAAATTTTATTGCAGATTGACATGGTGGATTTTTTTCCCAACAGCTAATACCTTTTTTGATTTCTGATGCTGACCTTTTCTTTTTTCTTTTTAACGTGGGCTTTGGAGCGTAGCCTAGCGTCTAAGGTAATATTTTGCTGTATCTGCATGTGGTATTTGGGTATTATTATTGTGACCTTGGCTACTTTCGATATTTTAGGAACAAAGTTCAATTTAAACGAGGCATTGATAATATATGTCAGTTTTACTATGATCTTCCTAGGGAGTTGTTTTGGGATTTCCTTAGTAAGTAAATCAAACCTAGATGCTTTCCTGTGATTGATGTTTTTTTAAATTTCAGTAGCCACTTGTTTTGGAGTAACTAATCTAATTTTACCTTTTTTCTGTGCGAGGTTTTCCCATTCAAGTATGTTGTTACCTTCATTTGGTTTAAATATTTGTTTAAGATATTTAGAGAATTTTCTGACCTTTTGTAAGTTGCTTTTTGCCCAACTCCCACCTGACTTTCGTATTGAGAGATTTTGCAAGATCGGTCTTTTTAAGTTTTTGGTGGCTCTCCAGAGAGAATAATCAGTTTTGCTATCATTTGTTAATTTCCTTAGAGAGTCATTAACCAATACGTCTTGATTATTTGAATTTCTCTTTTAAGTTGTTGACTGGCGTTGTTTAGTTTGGTTTTATCAAATAGAGCTGTAGTGCACTGTTAGATCCTTTTGAGTCTTTTTCTTCCGAGATAAGTTTTCTAATTTCTTTAGGGTAATTATTACCTGTAGAGACTTCCTCTAAGAGTGCCAACACCTGCACAACATCTTCCTGGGTTCCATTGCAAGTAACAAAGACCGCTGTAGATCATATATTTATTGTACAAAGCTTTCCTACATGATGATTGTGATGATATTACACAAAAATGTATGCAAAACAGTTCTAAACCCTTATTGCATTTCCATTAGTTCGTAAGATGAGTCTACTTCTAAATCGAGCCATAAATTTTAGACACGATTTTTAGAAGGTGTTCCAGAGTGTATGTGCTTGTTGTAATAAGACTTACAATACCCCCATTCCAATTCAATAGGGTTATACTGCCAATGGTATGAAGGCATTCTAGGAACTGTATATCCTTTCTCTTTCAGCAGTTCTTTTTGTCACCCCAAGGTTTTATTAAATCCCATAATTGTTTTTTGGGAAATTTTTTAATCAAATTTAACATTATGGTTAGTCAACCATTTCTGCATTTGGCTTTTCTTGGAGAAGAAAGTTGGAAGTTTATCCACTTGCATCGAATGGTAAGCAGCATTGTCCATAACAATCACAATTTCTCGCCCAAGCTTATCGAAAGCAGGAATGAGATGATTCACCTAGTCCAGGAGCTGGTAGAATTTTCGTATGCAAAATTAGGGCGACGCGGTTTTTCTTTCGCTTCTTGTTTGAGGCATCCTACTGAACCGGAAAATGCGTGCTTTCCACCGGGCAAAGTGGCCCAGAAGATGAAGAGGAGAAGGGGAGTCGGCATTAAACGGCACGCTTAGTTAACCGCTCATATCTTGTTTCCGGTAAAACCCAAATTCTTCAAAATTCAGTTGTTCAGATTCCGGTAAAAACGCTTATTTTCACAAATAAGTCTACGCAGATGTTCTGAGGCAGTGTAAACGCAAAGAATCAGAAGTACAAATAACCCTTGGTAGGTTAAAATGGAATCCTACTGATAGAGAAATTAAAGTGTGGCGTATTTTTATAAATAAGATAACTCGTGGTTTGTAAAAATTTGGGCGTTTACTTCAAATAGAAGCGTCTTTGAACTGTTTATTGCTTTAGACTATACCTTAGATTGTGGACATAACACAAGTATAAGAATTATCAAAAGAGTATGACACCCAAAACAAAGAAAGAAAGGTTACTGACTGCATTTATCTGTTTATTTGTTATTTTTCTTAAACGTTCTACATCTTCAAAAACAAATTTAAATTGCAATATTACTCTTTTTTTAATAATTATTTATCTAGAACAAGCTTACATTGCATATATGATTTCATTTTTAGAAGCGGGAATAATTATTTGCCTTTATCTTCCACACTGGCAACGGCAGTTAATAATTGACGGTATATCTCAATACCACGTAGAAATACATCCTTGTTAAGATACTCATTATGGGCATGTGCTAATCGAGTAGTGTAAGACATTGGTGAAAATCCTAATGCTGGAATATCTAATGCTCTCACATAACGACTATCTGTCATACCACCCATTATCTGTGGCTTTAACTGCAAGTTGCTAAAATTGATAATAAATAATAAAAGTTGTCAAAAAATAAAACATCAGAAGACTTTACATGTTACTTGCCGCTTTCTTGAAAGCAATCCAATATGGATTAGATTCGTCCAGTTTGGTTGGAGGAACTTGCGAGTCTTTTTGTTGGTATTCAATCCAAACGCCTTCACCAGCTTCTTTACACCATTTGTTTAATGTTGCTTCAAATTGTTCTAAATCAACGGTTATTGCAATGCGGCAATCAATGGAAAGTGTAAATTCTGGGGGTATTATGTTGTTTTGAACTCCACCCTAAAAAGTCAATTATTTAATTGATAGAAAGATGTCGTGCCTATCATACTGATGTTATACTATTTTGCATAATTAATAAAATTAAAAGTAAACGATACCTTCATTATAGTCAAGTTGACAGATGTAACATCACTATCTGTAATATTAGGATCTTCCTCTATTCTTTTCTTTTCGTGGTCCCGAAATTCGTAGAATTTGTCTAGTATCTTTTTTACTTTTTCTCCAGCGGTATTGTCTAGAAGTAGGGAACCATGCCCTGGTTGGCCCGGACAGTGTATCAAAATGGCTATGTAACAAAGAGATCTGAATAAATTATCAAGTAGATGTTTGGCAACGCCGTTGCTCACAAAAACCTGTACTGTATTCTCAAAGTGACACACATGGTAGGTGAAGAAACATGAAGCGTTAGTCTCAGTGATATAATAGGTTTCTTTGATAATACTTTAATAACAATCTGTATTGTATTAGGGTGGTCTTTTGACATTTTTAGATAAGTTTTGTTTCGATTTCTTTAAGAGAGGGATTGTTAATAAAAGAGATACTTGGTCTTTAAAAGAAAGTGAGGTTAATCTGATTAATCTTGATTTAAATCTGAACACTATTTGCATGGCAACACTGTTCAGTTTGTTCCAGAATTAATTCATATTTTAAAGATTTTTTTGAGTTAATCAATTGAATACTATCAACTAAAGAACTTACCCCAACGTGTTCTTTCTCCATAATACAACGGAAGAACATTATCTGAACTTGGTGAACCTTCATCCAAGATAAAGCCAACATTTAACTTTCTAAATTCTTTCGATTCTACAAATGGTTTCATTCCTTCAAATCCACCAATTTCTTCATCTAATAAGAAATAATTACTACGTCATACCACTGTCAATTTTGATGATGAACTTAAATCGAAGTATATTAACATACCTGGCACAAAAGATATGTGAATAGTTCTTTTTAAGGTAACATTATCTTTTCTCATTCTACGTATCGTTTCTAAATATTGAATACTGACACATTTCATGTCTTGAGCACCACGAGCATAAATGTTTCCTTTGTCGTCCATTTCAGCACCAAAAGGATCATGGGTCCATTCGTCCTAAATTAAAAGCAAAATTTAAATAAATCATTTTTACAGTTTAACAAATGAAAATGTACCTCGTAAGCAGGTACTACATCCATGTGGCCGTTTAGCATGATTGAAGGTAAATGCGGTTCGTTTCCTTTCCATGTTATTATCACTACTGGTTTCTTAGGTACGAAATAAAAGGTACTTATGGGTAATCCCAAGCCTCTTGCTTGGTTTTCGAGAAAGGCCACGCAACCATCTAAAATAACAGAGAAACTAGTACCAGTGTTTTGGATCAAATAAAAAATCCAAAACGACGAGATTGATTATATTTTATCAACTGTTATGACGTTGTCAGAAAAAAATTTTAAACTTTAATTTGGGTTATTTATGTGTTCCTAATTAGAAATCACAATAATAGCAACAGCGTCCAAGAAATAACTTCTACCACAGCTACTAACACTACATTTCCTATTTTACAAACCAAGACTTAGATAAAACTGAAAATTAAATTCATTAAAATTTTCTAAATTTACATACCATAATTGACATTAGGATGTACTGAGGGAATCTGTAAATATTGACGAAAGTTTTCTACGGCGACTTGGTTTAAATCTCCCATTGCTCTCTTGTTGTTAATTAGAATTCGATAAACAGCAGCACGATTAATATTTTTTACTATTATATTACACAAATATGGTAAGATAACTGATTGAATTTATGATTTTTTTTACTTTACATTTTACCTTATATAGCAAATCTAAACAAAGAAGGTTTTATCTTCCCTACCTTTATTTTTTAATTTTATCTTTAAGCATTAGAAATTATTTTTAATAGGTACTTCTTTATCAAAGCTTTTTTTGCCGAAGTAAACGATATTAAATATAATCTCTAAAAGATAATGTACAGGTATTAGTACCAAACCAATATGGTCTCATACCAGAGAGCAAACCGAAGGCTTACAGAAGGAGAAACGGGGTTAGAATTAAATAAACATAAAATACAATATTACTACAACAGAAGACTACTACACTGATTTAGAGGTCAAGCAACCCAAAGAATTAAAACTAAAGCAAACAACAAAATCCTTATAAAGATGTTCCTGTTTTTCTTTATTATACTATTATTTCATAAGGAGACCTATTTTTTAATCAATAAACCTAAATTTTACAGTTTTCTAATTTCTTATCTAACAGAGAGTGGGTTAAGCTGATTGCTATTTTTTAAATAATCACGGCAAGCTGCAATTAAAAGAACAGAATAAATACCATTTCTGTTTATATTTGCATCATAATTTTGTAATCCAATTGTACTAAAGCTCAATCTGTCGCTTTCTCTCGTTTACACTTTCGCGGTTTTTCCTATTTAAATGTCATTGTTATTAAAACATGATAAATAAAGGTAGGGTTCGCGTTTACTACGCAGTCCTAATTTCAATTACTGCAGTAAAGTAGTTTCCTATTGTTTTAAATAACAAAAAACTCAAAATTAGAAAAAAAACAAATAACATCCATTAACGATTACTATGCAAAGTTTCAACAACTCCTTTGTACAATAATATTCTGTAGATACCAACTGCATAAAATTAAAAAAATTGCTTAAAATAATTATTACCTTAATTTTTGAAGTTAATAACATTAACATCAAAATATTTTTACATTTTAATTTTCGTAAATTGCTAGTTCTTCTTAAACACACTTTGGATATAATTGGAAATTTACATACCTAACCTAACCACTAGATGGCGTTAACATCAATCAGCTGATGTTCAAATATGGCGGTAACTCAGGAAAAACAAGTATGATAACATACAGAGTTATAGTAAAATGTGCACTATTAAAATAAGTTTAAACAGATTATTTGAATACATAAAAGATAAAAAAAGATCTCTCATTGAAGGAGAAGCAGTTTTTGTTGCCGGTCATGTTATTTTTTGCAAGGTACTTAAAGGAAGTACAGAAATTTCTGCAATAAGCCTATTTGTAACTACAAGATATTTGATCATATTTGCATCGAATTTTTGTCATAGTATAAAAGTGTCCTATTTGTCATCCAATCTTTCCTACGAAAAAATATTTTAGAATATTTTCTATTTACATTAAATTCTTGGAGAAGAACTGAGGAAAATTAAATTTAAATTGTTGGAAGCTGTTGAAGTTGGCAGGTCCGCCGTAAGCGGACGTGCAGGGCGTGAAGGACGTGCACAGGGGAGCGGCAAATACGACGATTTCGTCATGTTCATACTCATTCTCAATAAGCAAGACAGCATTATGAAAAACATTTACTTGTTATGACAATATTTTTCTCTTTGTATACATTTATTGCATGCATTGTCTTGCAATTATTATTTTGCAATTATTTCATAACAACGTTATTTATTGACATCAGTCAGAATTAAGATGCGAACATTTGAACAATTTTCTTCTTGTCAACTCCTCTTTTGCTTATTAAAGTAGTTTTAACTTTATACATACAAATTTTATTTACATTAAAAGAATTTTGAAATGATCTAGTTTGAGGCATTTTAAACCTCTGTTTCTAAAATAAACAGAAACTAATATAACAATTTGATTTGCAATCTTTGGCATATCCGAACAGCCCAAGACCCCTGAACGACTCAAGAGGCCCGATCGACCTGACAAGGCCGATGTACTCTTTAAAAACTGAAGCCTGGCTCGACCAAGAACTGTACGAAACTTTTCCATTTTTGTTCAGTATAAAAATAATGACAACCTTAGTCCGTACAAAAATAACGCTTGTCTGACTCAGTAACAGAAAGTTCTCAGTCTAGTGTGGCACAAAGATTCTCCTCTTCGGTTAAGCATTAAAACAATGCCGATCCGGCTGAGTATGAAAATAACGCTTGTCCAAGTCTGTATGACAATTCTCCGGTGCGATTCAGCACGACTCAGTACGAAAAAGACCTCGGTCCGGTCTGATTTAGATCAGTATGAAAACATCTGGAAATGCAAAGCATAACCACAACGAAGTCCTGTTTTGTTACTTTTTTCAAATTTTGGCGGCCATTTTGACCATGTTTCCGAAGAGTTATCAAAAAACCAAAATACCACGTAGTCTTTAGTTTTTGATGTAAAATCTAAATCTGAAGTCAAAATTTCAAAATTTGACAGAAACTGCGGACAGACATACAGACAGGCAAACAGACTTGGCAAATTCAGTAACGACTCCTTCGGAGTTAGTTGGATATTGGCCAGGAAAGCGACAAGTCCGACAGGTCCAAAAGGCCGTCCAGCTAGAAAACCCGGCCCGTGCAAGTCTCTAATTAGATTAATTAGTTACTACATTTTTTTATTATAGAATTTAGAGTAGGCCATCACTTACAATTTCTATAACAGTGTATATGACTTTCATGCTGCTCTCGATAAAAAAGTTCCTATAAACATACGTTTAGATTTTGATGTTACTTATCAAGGTCATTTATTGAGTTATGTTTTGATGTTTTATTTTTATTTTGATTTTTCTGATTATATTGAGTAAAAAGAAAAGAGTGGCTAATGTTCTGCTAAAGTAAAATTTCAGAATTAGTCCAGTCAACGAAGGGGTTATAGAGGTCATGGAATGTGGGGAAATTTTTCTCTTGAGGAATGTGTTGAGGGTAGTTAGAAAGTCCCCGTCCCTAACCCTGACGCTTGAGGGGGGAGGGGGTGGAAAGGTCTCTGTTTTCGGTTTTTCGCTTATAACTCGGAAACGGTGCGTCGTGCGGTAAAAAGTATTCCTTACAAAATAAAAGATAATTAAATTGCCTACAAGAATGTTTATATTCATTTGCTTTTTATATGTTATAGTTTTCGAGGCATTCGCCAACGAAGATCAATCATTTTTCTGCCTCACATTTTTCGTCAAACTTGTCCTTCTAACTCCTCAGCCTTCTGTTATCAGAAAAGTCGCCAGACAGGAAGTTTCCTTTAAAAATATGTATATTTACTAATTTATCTTTGACAGGTCAGCAGTTACAGCAATTTGAAGTTTTCGGATAAATTTTGTGATTTCTCAAGAAAACTATACTTTTGTTATTATTCTTATTATGCATTAAAAAACTGGAATTTAAGAAAAATCTTATCTAGCCTTGGCATATTTCAGTGTCTGTAGATATAGTTACAAACAGGTTTTATGCATGCAGACATCATAAATGAACAGTATGTTTGTCAAGTTGGCTTTAGATTTAGATTTGCATTTGCAGGTAGCTTCAGAAATTACAGTTGATCAATCAAATAGACAGAAAAAAGATTTCTTACTAAATAATATCAGCAAAAGTGAAAGCAACTAAACTATTCAATAATAAAAATGATAAAATTCAGCGGAACATTCATCCCTCAAACGAAACCACCACGAAAAGTCAAGCTGAAATAACTCTATTACTTAAAAGTAAAGTACAAAACAATTCAAAACAGAAATGAATATACCCCCACTATCCAACATGATGTAGTCTTAGTAGGAGACTTGGCAAAAATGTACCGCCAGATTTTAGTAGATAGAAGCCAGCGAGATTTGCAATGCTACCAGTTAAATACCGTTACGTATAGAATGGCATTGTCTTTCTTTCTATTAACACGTTGTTTGCATCAAGCAGCCTTAGAGAATGCCAAACAATTCCCTACTGAATGGCAGGTAAATCAGTCCGATTTCTATGTAGCTGACCTATTAACAGGTTCATCAAACGTGCAGGACCTGATTAATTTAAAGAACAATATTTGCAACTTGCTTTAAGATTATGTGTTCAAACTAAGTAAATTTAGATCTAATAATGATTCGGAACGTCTTACAGAGTCAATGAGTTTACAAGACTCGCAATACATTATTACTGATAATGCTATAGTATTAAGACATTGGGTGTATCCTGGATTTCATCCACGGATCAGTTCGAATATAACGCTCATAACATGCACGCTTATGACAATGTTAAAACAACAAAGAGAAGTATACTTTCATTTATTGCTAAAATCTTCAATCCTCTCGGTTTATTCGGCCCAATATTGATTTGTTCAAAATTAATAATACAAAAATTGTGGAAGTTACATTTAGATTGTAATGATCAAATGCCTGGCAAACTACAAAGCGAATGGACAGGATTTAAGCTACATGTCTCGCTAATAAGGTCAATACAAATACCACGTCACGTGGTTTAATTGCCTCGTTTAGAACTTTGTGGTGCTCTACTACTTGCTCGATTGCTCAAAAAGTATTTAGATGTCGTTAAACTTGATATCGACAGTGTATATCTGTAGACGGACTCCACAATTGTTTAAAATCATTAGCACCTTTTTTAGATTCGTCTGGTATCATGCGTGTTAATGGTCGACCATTCATCCTAACCTTTCATACAATCAGAAACATAAAATTATCATCCATTCACGACGCTAATTATTAATTACAAACATCGGCGAAGTATACATGCTCGTGCTCAGACCACATTATCTTTTGTCAGGCAAGAATATTGGCCAGTTAGAAGACAGCAGGTTGTTAAGCGCTGCATAAATCAGTGCTACTTACGTTGCAAGGCGTGCCTTATGTCGATTATACCAAAAATGGGAAACCTTCCTTCTGAGCGAGTAAATCTGTTTCGACCTTTTCTCTCTGTAGGAATAGATTACGCCGGCCTTTCGATCTTAAAGACGGAAAGACTCGCATCAGAAAAACAATTAAACATACGTTTGCATGTTCGTGTGGTATGAACACAGGCATTTTGTCTGAAACTACAAAATTGGACAAACTTTGAAGAATTCCAAAATTTCTTTACAACGTAAAAATGCAGAGGCACTTTACCCGGCGCAATCTCCAAGCTTCGGAGGTCTATGGGAAGCATCCGTGAAATCGTGTAAACACCACTTAAAACAAAATCTTAAAAATATTCCTTTTAATCATGAGGAATTTTATACGTTACTGAATCAAATTGAGACAATTTTAAACTCTCGTCCGCTCATCTCTCTATCCAACGACCCAAACGACACACTTGTGCTAGCCCCAGCGCACTTTCTCATTAGACATCAATTAATTGCCATTCCCGAACGTAACCTGTTGGATTCCAAAGCTAACTTCAGAAATCAATACCAACATCTGCAGTATTTGAGGTAATAGTTTTGGGCAAAATAGTCCTTTGATTATCTACACAACTTACAATAGTGAACTAAATGGCAGGTCAGTCGCAATCTTGATTTAACTATTGAAGCCATTGTTTTGCTTAAGGAAGACAATATACATCCAATGCATTGAGGGCTCGGACGCATCACTGCAATACATCCCGGAAAGGACGGAGTAGTTCATGTTGTCAGCGTAAGACAAAGACTGGCGTTAGTAAAGCATGCTCCCGAAAAACTTCCAACCTGTAATAAGTGACACTAAATGTGAGAAGTGTTGTATCTATTTTGAAGTCAACCCTTCAACAGGGGGGGGGACTATGTTAGATTAGTATTAGTAGTTATTAATTAGTTAGTATTATATTTATCTAGATCCTGCTGCCAGCTGTTTGAGTGCGTTAGAGAATTATCCATGCTGAATTTTTTAGAGAGTTCTGAGGCCTCTTGGGTCGTGCGTTTTAGGATATTTAGTTTTCTTTTTGATTTGGTAGTAAGGTTTTTATCTCTTCTTCCCCTAGATGTAGTAATTATGTGTGAGGAAATTTTATTTGGATGGATGTCCGGCTTTGTGCGGGTTGCTGGTTTACCATCACTTGCGAAGCCCAAGCATTCAACTGTGTTGTGCCATTTTTCTCTTCTTGCTCTATCTAAGCTATGTAAAAATTTATCTGTGATATCTGAATTGTTGTTATCTAAGTATTCTTGATAAAGTTCTTTGCTTTTCTCATTCCAGCCTGGGATTAATACTCTTTTCTGAAACCTTTAGGTATATGTTTCTTTGCTATTGAGATTTTAAGTAATAACAACAAACAGAGTAATAGCACGTATACTGTACGTTTCCATTTTCGACCAGCCCTTCTATCAATATTTCCGCATATATCCCATCTCCTAGTCCACAAAATCAAGTAATAATACCACCCTGCAAATATCACCTGCGAAGTGCCAAATTCCAGTTGTCAACGGATAAAAGATGCAAGATTATCAACAACCAAACCCTCTGTGTAGAAGTGCCTCAAATTAGTAAATGTTCACTACCTAATACTACGAGGTGCACAAGTGCAATAGCAAACAATAACTATAAATCTTATACACAGTTAGATAATGGACAGGTGCTATTATCTTGTAGAGCTAATTTAACAATAGCCAAAGAGTGCCGTGATAGACTTAACTCCATCCGTATAAAAGATAGTGCCCTAATAAGTTCAGAAATCAAATGTAAAATAATAATCCACGAACAAACATTTGAAAATACTATACTTCCGGAAATTTCACTATTTATACCACCATAGGCATTAATGACCATAAACCAATATTGGTAGTGTAGTAAACTTGAAGCAATAGCATTTGCACGACTTTCCAAGGCTACATTTGCATTGTAAATTAGTAAATTTTATGCCTCATGATTATCAAATTATTTATCAAGATCTTTAATCTTTGAAATTTACAGTAGTCATTGTATTTAACAACATGTAATGTCATTTTAAAAATTTCGCATAATCATCCGGGTTCTACCGTAAATTTCATCTTTAATGTATTTATTTAACATGAATTTATCATTCCGTTTCGGTTTCTAAAATTTATTCGGTCATTTTTATAGTTATCAAGCATTTTGTTTAGCGTATCTCTGAAGGTCTTTGTTAAAAATTAAAATGTATTTAGCAGATTGATTTATATCTTGTCCATTAATAAAATCCTACACTCTATTTTATTATCAAAACGTGCCTTGTACTGTTTTTAAATCTTTAATGTATTTTTCAGTCCTTATCGTTTCTTAGAATTGTTGTTTATACTTAAAGCGTTAGTGTTGTCTGCCGAAAGACAGATCTACAATGGAGGATCGACGTGTCGAAAAATACCATTTTTAATGAAAGGTCTCTGTCTGAATTTGTTTAAGGGTGTACAACTGACTTTTCTATTTTGCCAAACCGTTCCCTTTCTTGGTACTTTGTGATTTTCTCGAGGAGTCGAAATTTGGACACCGTGGAACGCGGGTGTTCACCGCGCCCTCCCGGGTCCAAGCGGGCCCGGTGCTTCTCGCGTTTTGTTTCGATCTTTAAGTGTGGTGCACGGTTAATTTCGACATTTTAGTGGCTGTGAATTTGCTTTGGTTTTCTATTCGGTTCATGGTTTATGGGCATTAATTTGCATTTTGAGTTAATCCTCGAGGGAGGCCTCTTTGAGGATTAAAATATTAACGCATCATTGTGCGGATGAACTTTAAAATTCACATGCTGAAAGGTGTTACCTGGATTTTTACTAGTATTTGAAGATGAACGACAAGCTCATCGTCCCTGTCTTCATTAGAAGGATCGCGTAAAGAAGTAACCGTGTCAAGCCAGTTATTTGGAAATTATTTAGTCCCACTTTTTTCTTGAGTTTTTGGTTTAGTCATTATGAAAATCTCTGTTATGTACCTGGTGTTCTTTGACTCCGCTATCTTCGTCATCCTCCCTGGCTGATGGAATCAATATCCCATCTTCAGTGTTCATCGGGAGATCTGGTATTCTCTTCGTTATTAAGAAAATTAAAGTTTTGTGTTTGTAGAAGTTAAGTGTTTAAAAATTTATTGCGGTTGAAACCATGCCTTCTCGTAATTAAATTTAGTGTAAATTCAATTCTTTTGTATTTGGAAAAGTTGCTGGAAACTGAAAAGACCTCCAGATTTAGAGTAAGGCATAATTGTTTATGTTACATATATTTGTTTGTATTTTTATGTTGTTTTGTTCAAATGCTTTGAGTATTTAACGTTAATGTTTGGTTTATTTTAATGTTAGAAAAGTATCTTTATAGTGTATTCTTTCCGGAAAAATCTAGGGAAAACCATAGGTAGTTTAAATTCTATAGTAATCTTTTGAACGTTTTCTTTTTGTTTGAAGTAATACAAGTTCATATGTTTTAAATTTATTAATAGTTTTAAATCATGTTCAATTTTGTTTGTTTAGAGGGGTTTAATACAATAATTATTTTGCGATTTAATGATTTCTAAACGCATTTATTTGACGGTTCCTTCAGACCTAATTTTTATGTAGTAATTGTCATTCTTTTATTTGATGTTTGTAAAGTAATAATTTCTTCGATCAACCATATCATTTTGAATCTTTTTGTGAATGTTTATTTTACTCGATTTCAAAGCATAATAACAAATTCATGTAGTTTAACTTTTGTGTTCTTATTTCTAGGAGTTTGTTTTTGTTTTATAAGCTTATTTAGGTGCCGTGATGATGGACCTTGGCTTTTACCAACCCACATAATATTTGATTTTGTGAATAAAGCTTTGTTTATAGTTTTGAGAAACGAGAGAGGCTGGAGATTTATTAAGTTTATTTTATTTTAAGTTGCGGAACCAACAAAGGTTCCTTGGTAAGTAAAAGAGAATACAATTTAGTCTCCGGATACGATTTTGAAGTGTTTATCTACAGGGTGGTATTTTGGGTGGACCCTATATACAGCGTGTTCGTCGGTGTGGGGACAGGTCGACGAATTACATCGTTTTGTGTGGCACTGTCTCCTGACGCCCTTTTGGTATCTCTTTTAGGCTTTTCAACTAAAAGCTAAGTTTTAGGCTCAGGTAAGATCATCAAAACCTGGGTTATTTACTATTTTGAAACCTACTCCCGTCTTCGACATGAGCTATGGGCTTGAACATCTACCGATATCTGGCTTATACGGGACTTGTGCATACTTTTGGACATTTTCCCGTTACAGATTTTTGGCACCCAACGTGAGCCGATTTGGTTATTTGCCAATTTGGTTTTGCCGATTTGGTTATTTGCCATTTACAGATTTTGTCTGCCGTTTTGGCTGTTTGGACCTTTTGATTATTTGAATTTCATATTTTGAAGGACATTGGACTTTAGCGTGTTGAAGTTTGACCTGTTTGACGTTTCCTGATTTTGCTTAATCGATTTCGTCGTTTATTTTTACTTTATAGGTTTTAGGGTCTGTGTTAGCAGTATTGCTGAGTTGTATCTTGTCATAGTGACAGACTTTGGCGGTGTCGCCGTATTGAATCCTTTGAGGAATTCATTCACACTTGGAATTGATTTAGACATTGTCGTTTGGTGCAAGTATTTTGGTCAATATTATTTGACAATTTAGCTATCCTTTTGTTTTATCTTTTTAGTTCTTTTATAGCCTTAGCAGTGTTTTTAGTGTTTTGTTGTTTTATAGGTTTTGCGATCTCTAGATTTTTGTTTCTTTTTTTTATTGATTTGTCTTTTTTATTTTCAACTGTTTTTATCACTTTTTAACGATGGTGTATCGAATGAGTGTGGAGAAGCTGACTCGTGAAGAGTTGCAGTATAAATTGGCCATTCACGGTTGCAGTCATCAAGCTGGCACCGTGGCGTTAAGGAAAGCGATGTAAAATGTGTGATTTTGGGCATTTTTCCGTTACAAACAGAAGTAACTTTAAGAATAATTTTAAAATAAAAGTTTAGTTTTGTATTAGTCTTAACATTAGCCATCACTTGAAATTACAGTAAATTATAATAAATCTTTTTCTTGTTCAAAGTGTTTTTTATTCAATTGGGAAACCTAATTATATACAAAAAAAGTTGACGAATTACAGAATCACAATATTTAAAACCAAAAATAAATACTTGGTGTAATTAGTGCTATCTGTTCTTGTCGTTCTTTATTTTGCAAACAATAATTAATATCAAATACATTTATTCTCAAAATTTTGTATTTGTAAGGACAAATGAGTTTAACCTCAATGTATGTAGGAAACAACAGTAATTATTTCTCTTTATCATCCTCATTAGCAACAGCGGTTATTAGTTGTCGGTATATCTCAACGCCACGAAGAAAAATGTTCTTATTAAGATATTCATCATCAGCATGCTGTTATGGGGGAGTGTAAGGCATTGGCGAAAAGGCTATCTGACATAGCCATAAGTATTTGTGGTTTTAGTTGCACATCCCTAAAATATAAAAGACAAAATAATTAAGGTTAATAAAAATGGTATTATCGAAATCGTTTACATGTGGTCTGCCGTTTTCTTAAAAGCAATCCAATATGAATTAAATTCATCCAATTTGGTTGCAGGAACTTGTGACTCCTTTTGTTGATATTCAATCCAAACGCCCTCGCCAGCTTCTTTACACCATTCATTAAACGTTTCTTCGAACTCTTTTAAATTAACGGTTATTGCAATGCGACAATCAATGGTAAGTGTGAATTCGGGGGGTATTATGTTGTTTTGAACTCCACCCTTAAAAAAGATACCATTATTCAACAGATCCAGTACTTTGTTAACATTCAATACCTCTATTACAGCCAAGTTAACAGTTGTAACATCACCGATTGTCACTCTAGAATCTTCCTCCAGTTTCTTTTTTTCTTGTTCCCGAAATTTGTAGAATTTATCTAATATTTTTATTAGTTTCTCTCCAGCTGTATGTTCAAGAAGTAGTGAGCCGTGTCCTGGTTGTCCTGGACAGTGGATCAGCATAACTGTGTAACATCATAGTATGAATAGATTATCAAAACAAAATATAATATTAATGCCAAGATGTAGGTACAAATAGTACTGATTTATTAAGTCTATTAGTTAAGCACTCACCTCCACGTATTCTTTCTCCATAATACAATGGAAGAACATTATTTAAACTTGCTGATCCTTCATTCAAAACAAAACCAACATTTAACTTTTTAAATGCTTCCGATTCTACAAATGGTTTTATGTCTTTGAATCCACCAATTTCTTCATCTAAGAAATATTTACTAACATCAGAAGTGTTAATTTCGACTGTAAATATAAATCTAACCTGGCACGAAAGATACATGGATAGTCCTTTTTAAAGTAACATTTTCTTTTTTTATTCTACGTATAGCTTCTAAATATTGAATACTGACACATTTCATGTCTTGAGCACCGCGAGCATAAATGTTTCCTTTATCGTCCATTTCAGCACCAAAAGGATCGCAAGTCCATCCGTTCTAAGTTAAAGGCAGTGCATAAGCTAGGTAAAAGTAGAAATTTTAAAGAATGAAAAGTTACCTCAAAAACAGGTACTGCATCCATATGACCGTTTAACATGATCGAAGGTAAATGCGGTTCTTTCCCTTTCCATGTTATTATCACCACTGGTTTCTTGGGGAAGAAATAATGTATGCTTATGGGTAAGCCTAAGCCTCTGGCTTGGTTTTTGAGGAAGCCTACACATTCATCTGAAATAGTAAATAGAGTAGTATCTACCTTCTAAATATTCTTTAGTTAGCATACCATAACTGATATTAGAATGTACAGAAGGAATCCGTAAATACCGAGGAAAATTTTCTACGACAACTTGGTCCAAATCTTCCATTGTTTTTTTGTAATTAAAGCAAAACTCTACGGACTACAGCACGAAGAATTCTTTTTGAATGAATACTTGCACAATGCACAAATACAGCAAAAAACTATTATGCGACTTTTCCTACATTGTATGTACTTTAAATAGCGAATTTTAAGAGCGTTCGCTATGTAACTCCGAGGGGTTGAAATTTTTGGGGTGTAAAGGGCGAGGTACTGTTTGGGACAGAAATGGGTGGTTACAAATAAACCTGTGTGGGGTATAAGGGGTGTAAACAACCTCGACGGCATCAGGCCAGCGGGCCCATCGGGGTCAGTTTTCGGCACAGATAATAGAAAAGGTTTTCGTTGTTCAGTTCATGGAGAGGTAAATAACTGTAGTCATAATACACTTTATCTTGGAAACGATGAATAATCTTCAAAAACTCACACCAGTTTGTACTTTTTTATTTTTCGA
>VTPC01090964.1:0-18014 GCA_011009095.1 Ignelater luminosus
TTTAGAAACTTCAAAGAACAAATTATAAATACTTGATAAGATGCAGTCTGCACTTCAAAGGTAAAAATTAACAAAATTACAAACCGTATTCAACAACGTATATAGTTGTGTAACACGAAATAATAGAGTATTAAAATTTTCATTATCATCGTGTTTCATCTCCAGGCATTACAACACATTTGTGCAAAAGTACCAATTACCTAAAACGCCAAAAAAAAAAGCCTAGACAGCAACACGATACAAAATAAACAAGAATACGAAATGAGTTCCACTTTTGATATGTTTACATAATAAAAAGGCCAGTTAGCAAGAATTTCAGGTGGTGTATCTGTGAATATATTTGTGATGATCATTTCGATTCTATTTTTAAATCGAGAAAAACAGACGAGTGGTGGAAATATATTATAGGAAGTTATATTTAATTGGGACAATTTTGAAACGACTAATATTTTTCGTTTGGAATTTCTTTCTGTGCTGAAAAATTAATTAGTTCAGCTACTTTTCTAGAAAACGGATTTTTATGTAAATAGTGATTACAAAAATATTATTTACGTGTAGCATGGAATTCTAGACAGATGAGCTTAACGCCTATTTTAAAAACAGGCTGTAAAAAACACCTCTAGTAACTTCCATAGAGAAACGAAAAACGAACGACATTAGACCGACGATAATACAAGACATCGCAACACTGAGGATTAGGAAGTAAACATTTTCAAAAAATACAAAAAATATAAAAGCAAAAATGGAAGATGATATGATGCAAGAAATAAAGGTAATAAGAAAAGGAAACCGAGAATATCTCAAAGAAATGGCAAAATTGGACAAGAAAATGAGAAACTGAAAAAGGAAACAAATAATTTGAAAATTAGAGTTGGAGAGCTGCAGTTATTAGAAAATGGATTGGAGAACATTAATAAAGTCAACAGGAAAAATAAATATTATCCTTGAATTGATTCTAGAAAATAAAACAGAAGAAGATATTAAAGAGGAGGCAGAACAATTGATAAAACAACTGGAGATAGAAGTGAAGATAAAGAGAAGGTAAAACATTAATGCTAAATCTGTGTGTTCGAACTGAGCAGAAAGTTGATATAATGAAGAACAAAATTAAGTTGTAAATTTAGTCAACAGCAAAACTCCTAAACCAAAAAGTATTACAAGAAAAAAAGTTATATATTGCTGTGGTTTTTAGTCCACTGGCAAAAGACAGTAAAATTCTGAGAATTTTAAAAACTTCCTAAAAAGTTGATAACAGTAAAGAGTGCTATTTAATATTAATTCTGACTTTTACTGTACGTTTTTCACTTCTATTTTTAGATTTCACTCATCACATCAGTTTTGAAATTTCCTAAAATTAAAAAATAATCTAAATGATTTACTTATTATATTGTAAATTTATTTGTAAACGCAGACTAAAGACAGTCTATTGTACATAATTAGTTTTAGTTTAGCATTTAAGTTTTGTATTCAAGTGGGCATGAAATATTTCCAGAAACAGAGAAATTGAGATGATGACACATTTGTTATTCAACATAAAATAATATCTACATATACGTCAAACTTTATAAAAGGCTGCCGAGTTAATCTGCAAGTGTTAATAAGATGTCAAAATATTATTTTACATTTTTTTTTCAAATGCAATTAATTTTACGTTGTGAAATGTTTTTAGGTACAGACTGTAGCCGTAAGAGCATACGTCCTAAATTCAGTCGGAATTTAGCTGTTGTGATCGCTGTGTGTGATAGTGTTGCTTGTTGTTGATATCATACCAAACCGTACGTTTTACGATTTTCAATAGTTTTCCCGAAATTTCTCATTTGATTTTTAAAGTAAGGTTGTTTAATATCCTTTTCTAGCTATTTATTGAGATTTATCTGTTTCTTAGTATGTCATAATACGAAAAAATGACAGGCACGCTTATTAAAACTATGGAAGAAGGCAGAAGAAGATAAAATAATATGTCACAGAAAGAACTAGAAGCTGAAGATGATCACCCAGCGGATTCAGATACAGAGCAGGAAACAAAAAAAGATATAATGAGAATAAAGGTAATTATGATGAATTGGAGAATCTAGGGCCCAGTATAAAGAGTGAATACGTCGGCAAAGATGGAATAAGAGAATGGACTGACCTACCCGGAAACTTAGCAATTAGAACAAGGCCAGAAAACATTATTACACACCCTGCAGGTGTAAAGCAACTCTTTTAAAAATGTTAAGAAACCTGTATAACGCTGGAAACCCTTTATCACTGATGTAATGCTTTCTGATATTGTGAGGTTCACAAACAGGAAGCTAAGAAAAAAGGTTCAAAACTACAGCCGCCTTGAGAACCAGCATCTATTAAAAGATAAATACAAAAGGAAACTAGAAGCTCTTTTTGGACTTCTGCATACAGATGGCAAAAGTCTAGGAGTGTTTTTAAAAATTCGGTAAATCAAGTACAACACATCAGCGTAATACCATAGCTTTCTTAATGATCAGAGCTATATCCTATCAAGCACACATGAAATATGCTACAGAAAAGCCTGTATTACTTCTTAGTTTCATTATATAGATTTTGTTTTGTAGTTTATATTTTATTAATTTTATTTAAGATCCTTAATATCCTGAGGATTTGGCCATGTGTATATATAGCAGGTGTTCCAAAATAGTCTAGACTGAACGTGTATGATTTGTACGAGACAGACGGGTCGACATATTTAGAGCGACAATATGTCAAATAAGATTTAGAATTAATAGAAGGCAGTTGAATAAGCTAGCCCCTATCAGAGCAATTTTGACATGTTTGCGGAAAACTGCCTAGCCGCTTATACACCTAGTGAGTATATTACTTTAGATAAAAAACTAGAAGCATTTAGAGGACGATGCAGTTTTCGACAATCTATACCTAACAAACCAGCGAAACTTGAAACGTTTCAGATGAAATATTTCAGATAGCTTTCATAGATATTTTATCTGAAAAGTTTCAAGTATAATATTTGTGAATGCCGTCTGAAACATTTCATTTGAAATTTTTTAAGTGAAGCGCAAGAAAGGGCTAACATTAGGGTGGGTCGCTCATGTATGAAATAAAATAGTTCTAAGTAATTTCCTTCTACCCAAACATCTACTCTAAAAATTTGAAATTTTTTAAATTTTTCTATCTAATTGGACTAGTTACTGATAATATTTTTATGAAACAAAAGGGAAATCAGATTGATTTAGTAAAAAATGCACAGTTTAAAAATATTATAACATTAGTATCAGAAAATAAACAAAACAAAACAATGAAAAAGCCTCAAAATCTGATGTTACTTTCAAATTTGAGCATTCGTTTTCGAGAATGAATTTTGGTTTTAATGAAAGCTTCTCTTGATTTTTTGTCACAAAGCTGCAGGGATGCCTCTGTGACTGTCTTTACTCCCCGCTTCACAGCTTGTGTGTGACATGGAAGTTGCAGAAAAAGAACTTCATCATTGCCTTCTGACTCCACTAAAAAATAAAGAGTTTCATTTACAACGTCGAGAAGTATTGGTATTGAGAATATTGTTGTTGTCAGTCAATCAAATCTATATAAAACGAGGCTTTTAAATTAATGTTTGGCATTT
Organism: Ignelater luminosus; assembly: GCA_011009095.1. Classification (NCBI taxonomy): domain Eukaryota; kingdom Metazoa; phylum Arthropoda; class Insecta; order Coleoptera; family Elateridae; genus Ignelater; species Ignelater luminosus. The sequence goes on from VTPC01090964.1 coordinate 3,590, forward strand.
CCCTTGCCTTTGAAATGCGCCTAACAGTTCTGTCCATCAGATAGCACATAGACAATAGCAAGTTTTCTGGAGATGCAAAGAACGCATTGCGTCTAATAACAGGATTCACTACCTTTTTTTAAGTCTTCTGGAAGATATCTGGAATTAAATATCAATTTCCAGAAATGTCTTGTCCCATCTTTTCACGACAGATGTCCTTTAATTTCAAAGTAAATGGGGGCGTAAGAGTTAACTACAAACGTAACAAGATGTTTTAGTTTGTTTATTGGTTCGTTAGTTAAAACATATAACAGCATAATCCGGTTAGCCAAATGAGGAGGACAGTCTCCACTTATAACAGCTGATGTGTTGTCATACAGGTAACGTTGGTCAGAGCTGAGGTCTTTGACTGCAAACATATCTGGTAATATCCCCTCTATCTTTTTGAACGACACAATAGGGCGCCTTTCACAGTCATCCAGAAACTTTCCAATAACATAAGAATAAGTAATAGTTTTGAAGACAAGTATCTCAAGCACAATTCATTCATATGTAAACGGCAAACAATCCACTGAAGAGGTCTATATAAACGTTTTTCTAATAGCTGTATGATTCTGCCATATTGCCCGAATTTGTGAAAGTTCCGTCACAACCTATAGCTACTGTATCATGTAGAGATACATGCTACTGGCAAGTTAGTGTTTCATGAATTGCAAACTTTAATCATTTGGATGTTCCTTGACTTGGAACGGCATAACCGACATAAATCGAGCTTGGTTCTTTAAAAATTGAAATGTGTTCTTCAACTGTTATTAACCAGTATCCTTTAGTCACAATTTCTAAGGTCTTATCCTTTTGCCCATCAAAATACAAAGTAGAAACACCATCAACTTGATTCAATCAAAATGATTAACCTGTTCCATTATTAGATTATTTGTAAACATAGGTTGAAGACATTCTATTTTACATAATTAGTTTTAGTTTAGCATTTAAGTTTTGTATTCAAGTTGTCATCAAACATTTTTAGAAACCGAGAAATTGAGATGATAACACATTTGTTATTCACCACAAAAAATCTACATATACGTCAAACTATAAAAGTTAATCTGCAAGATGTCAGAAAAGTGTTTTACATATTTCTTTTAAAAATGCAATGATCTTTACGTTGCGAAATGTTTTTAGGTTATTGTGCTTTTGCAAATCATTAAACATTTAGATTTGAATAAGAGACAAAACACTTTTGAGTCGGTTAAAAAGTAGAGTAGCACAAAAGAGTTAGAAAAAGGTAGTACGTTATAAGTAATCAATTTAGAATAATGTTAGTGTTGCTTGAAAATAAAATTCTATAATTTCTACAACTATTTCTTAAAAAAAATTTAAAAAAAGGTGCAACTTTTGTAAAGACGTAAATCATTTGATTAACAAATCAACAAGTGGACCATTGACACACCTGAGGTAAAGTAAATTTTTAATTTTATCTTTGGGTTTGCTTACATGAACAACACTCTACAAGAGAGAAATCTCCAAAAAGGTGGAAACAAAACCGAATAGTTGACACAAAAATAAAAATCGAAACAAAACTAGTCAACGTCTTATCAAAAAGAAATAAAACTGAGTAACGCATTGCGTTTTATAAAAATAAAGAGAAAGTAACTGTTGATTTATTAGAAAGACTTTGCCAACTTAAAAATCCCAACCACCCAGGCAAAGATAACAGACCTAAGAAACTTAACTGTTTCTAAACGCTTGATCATCCAGAAAATATGGATGGGAAAACCCAATCGGCATTAGTTGAAACCATGACTAACTCAAAAAATCTGAACCATGTGAACAGTAAGACATTTTCTGATAATATGTCAACAACAAAAGACATCGTTTTATTAAATTCTAAACTCTCACGATTTTAATCTAAATTTTTTTAGTGCGCTCTTGTTTTTAAGACCGACCACAGAAAGGTTCAATGGAATAACCAGCAGAGCCCATTAAAGTAAAATTTTCAGGAGAACAAAAGGACAGTTTGTACAATAACTGATGATGGTATAATCAAGAAACTCGCAGGACTTAAGGCTTGGTTCAGTGAGCAAATATTGCATAATTCCAAGTGAATTTCATTTACTAAACTTGTTTTAAACAAAAAGAATTGTTGAACTCGGGTTGTTCACTAAATAAGCAAATACAAGGAAACATGATCGATTTTTATTTATTTATAGAACGTATTTATGTCAAAATGACAATTTCAAAGAAAATTTTTGAAATAGTTTTCACTTAATTGTCACTGTCGAATTTAGACATAGAAGTTTTACCTTCTTCCGCCTTAAACTGAATATGGTATTTTTCTATATCATCATAGCACCTTTGCTACTCAGTCTTCTGGTAATTTATAATTCGATATTTAGAAAGAATAAATTTCTTAAGTTTCCTTGATGGTTTTTTTATAAAAGATGTTTGAGAAAATTCTCTAAAATTTAAGAACATACTGTGCCTATCATTCACTACTTCAAATTTTTTATGCGTGTTATTTATAATATTTATGTAATCCCTAGGCAAAAAGATTTTGTAGTATTTTCTCTTTTGCTGTTTTAAAGCTCCAAAACTGAGATCGCATGGTAAACGTAAATGCTCTGGCTCGGGATATCTATGGCGAATAAATTGGAATTTTCCTAGATGTACAACGATTTAGAGAAATTTAACCAAAACGTAGTTTTTATGTTTAATATTTTTAGAAAATGTAGAAAAATGCTGGAAACTTCATTTTAACCTTTCCCACCTAAGGTTTCATCATATATATCAAAATAACTTTTGTCTGTCAACATGTATACACATATACACCCAGATCTTTGTTTTGTAAAAAATTTCACCATTGGAAGAAACGTAAAGGTAAATTTTGTTGGAAGTCAAACGTCGGCACTTCTCAATGGCGGTTAAAATCTTACCGAAGCAGGAAGAGACATGCGACTGTGCATTGATGTAAACCAAATCTATAACTAACTTCCCTAGTAACATGCAAACATGCACTTTCTTTTGCATAATTATGATCTTGGCTTTTGCCTGGCTGGGCGCTCGACTGCCAAAGTTCAAGCAACGAAAAGACAAGATAGATTTGATCGTAGGTGCAGTAATCTAAAAATTTTATTTTAAACAATAGTTAATCAGACATGTGTAGACAAAATAGAGTTACTGCTAGATTACAAAAAGTGTGAACAAGAAAATTAAACTGAAGTGATCTACTAATTATTTTTGCCTCCTAGTACCCACTAAACATTTTAGTACGACAGATTTCTGTTTAGGCCACGCTGAGACATCCGAAAAACTAAAAGTGTAAGCTCTCCGATTCATTTAACTTAAAACATTTCAAATGAAATATTTCAGATAGTTTTCATAAACATTTTATCTGAAAAGTTTCCATTGAAATGTTTGTGACTGCCGTCTGAAACATTTCATTTAAATTTTTTTAATTAAATTCATCGGACGGCAGATATTTTTAATTTCTGGGATATCTCAGAAACTAAAATGTGACCTAGAGAAAAACGTGTCAGATACAATGGTTGTCTCTCTTTCTGTTTGTGAAATTAACATGCACAGATTTCGTTTTATATAGTCTCTTATCATTCTTTTTGACTTGTTGACATTCTCAATTAGGGGAAATTTGTAGTTTTTTGGTCACTCCTTTTATGTTTTACTGTATCGCTAATATTGCTGTGTTGTTAGTCAGCAAAGCTGACAATAAATTGTTACATTTTTTCTTGGGGAATGTCATGTGTGTAAAACAGGTATGTATAGTATGGGGCCTAATAGACTGTCTTGCGGGACTTCAGCCCTTATTTGTTTCAGATCTTGTTTAACTCTAAACGTTCTAGTTACTAGAACTGTATGATATATGTATCTCAGCAAATTGTTTTGGCAGCATGTCTCTTAACTTGTTCTCCTATGGTTTGGGTCAAACTTTGTTAAAAGGTTGAACAGATACAAATTTAAGTCGTTCCTTCTAAAATCTTTAAAGATTCTGGAATTCGGTTAGCTCTCTCTTTTGATTTATCTTGAAATCATTACATTCTAGTCAATATTTGCTAGATGTTCTTTGTTGTCTCTTGTAAATATTCCATTTTTATCGCATAATTATATAAAAATCTTAACTTATCGAATTAAAAGGGTATAAAAAGAGTGGAATTGCAAAGCGAGTGATTGCGTTTTATTGTTAGTTTGTTTTGTGTAAAATTTTGGTAAATTTCCTTGAAGAATCTGAAGGTAAAATCGCAATTTTTAATCAAATCACTACCTAGTATTAGAAATATTGGAATTTTTCTAAAGGAAACCATTTTTTGTTTAATTTGCTTGGTATTTGTTTGGAATTATAATGGTAATTCTTCATATCTATAAAAGGGTAAGATACTATACTAGCTTTAAATTAATATCGTCCTAAATTAATGTCGATTCTTTGATCGTACTATCGAAGACGTCCCGAAAAATACAAAAGCTTGGGAGAATTCTCTTGAAATTTGCGGAATCGCAAGATCTTTGAGAACTTCAAGGTTGGAAATTCTTCGATTGCGCATTGGTGTTGTCTCCCAGGATAAATTGGAACTTGTACACTGAGGCGCTTTTAAGGCAATTATTTGGATTTGGTCTCCAATTACACCTTTAACTACTTTGTGGTTGAACAATTAGAATTTTTGTGATAATTACAATTAATGGATTGTAAATTAAACAATGAATTGTATAAGTTTATTTTTGTACTTATAATTACGTAATTTAGCAAAGCAGATTTAATATTCTGAACGCAGACAGTATTGTTTCTCTATGATAAGGATAAATTGCAGTTGTATAAAATAAAAATTGTTGAAATGAAATAATCTACAAACATGTTTACAGTTCACTGAACGAGTAATATATTTCTAAAGTTCCTCGCGTGAAGCCGTGTATGGACGGAAGTTTCTCTGCATATGCAAGGTTTCATGTACGCACCAGATGTTCCGGGGAGTTAATTAAAGTCGTTTTATTTTATCGTACTGTACAAAAAAAAAGTAAAAAGATAAAAATATTCTTAACTTACTTAAAAGTTTCTTAATAACACCAATTAAGAAAAATGAGAGACACGTGCATGAAAATCCGCATTTTAATTACAATTTAACTTAAAGAAAAATTAAACGCTTGAAATAGACTCACTAAAATTAATATAGTAGGTGTACATAACTAGGACGTAATATTTTCGAGTCGAAATCGTTGATCATTATTATTTGTATCATTCCTGGCCTATATTGAAGATAAACGGAAAACATGCTGAATTCATTAGTTTCACGAAATGCTATTAATAAATCAATCAACGGAATCGTCATTAAGTAAAAAAAGTTTTATTTAGCAGACAAGTGAAATAAAAATATCTGACAGTATAATCCTGTTATGTCACTCGCTTATCAGACTTGGTTATGGAAAACACTTCTCATCTCACTTTTTAGCTCCCATTTTTTGCTGTACATAATAAATGAAATTATTGCCCTTAAAAAATTTTCCTTTAAATTTCACCTATATTTTCTGATTAGAAAACCAGAATATGTGTTCCAGGATTATAATTTACGCGAGCACTATTACCTTTTAGTGCAGGCTTTATATTAATCAAGGGAAACGGCCGTAAAACAGTGTACATTTGAAATTACACATTATCCGCATCACAAAGCTTCAATTTTGCGGTACATTAATCAACAATCAAATGGTTTTATTTAGTGATTTTATGATTTCCCACTTTTTTTTACTTTTCAAGTACCCTTCGAATAAAATCGGTACACGACACAATTAGTTTTCCTGTAATTAACAATTTCAAATTAATAATAATTATTAATTGATCATTCAGATTTTTTCCTTTTCGACCGACAGAAATCGAGCTGAACAAATCAAATTTTCGTTATGCGCCTTCTTGACTTTGACATGTTTTCGAATGAACGAGCTAATAAACTACCTTTCACGCTAGGTAGGTACCCTTCGATTTTCCACTCACAACTTTCACCGATGTGGAAAAGGATGGTAACAACTGTGCGTGGATGCAAATTGTTCGAATTTTCCTGTTAATAGTAGTGGGCTGTGCAGTTTCACGGCGCGCTTGATTCGAATTGAATTTTAATGTCATCGCGCGCGGGAAATGGATAATTAATAACGGTTACTCGTTTATTGGATCACGAATTGACGAGTTTACTATCAGAGCTTTTCCTGTTTATTTACAGGAAATGTTCTTAGTTTAGTTTTCGATATCCGGTCATTGTAATTAATTTCGATATTGTCGGGACAAAGATATCGATTATCCTCGTTTGCCAAGAGTTTGTTTTGGCTTTGCTTCTTTTTATGTTTTACTAGTGAAAGATTTTGTTTTATTTTGGCGTATTGCTAACATTCAACAGTAACTTTTATATTTGGGCAAAATTTGATATAAAAATAAATAATAAAATTAGTTTCTAGTTTGATTATTAAAGAATTGTCACATCATGTCCTTTTTAAAAACTTTTTAAATTTAAAATTATTATCCTTTTTCCGGTCTTTAAATGGTCCAATATAGTCACCTCGTGACTATTTGATAGAAAAAAAATCATTAGATTCAATCGATGATTTACTGGTAAGTTTACAGAGTTCAAAATACACGTTTTAGACTCAACAGATACAACATACATAAATATTTGCATTATTCATTATTCGCCATTTAAATAAATTTTTGGCGCGCTTTCAATCAGCTGTTTTCGACATAAACATTACTTATCTATAAATTTTATTTCACATATTAAAAAAGTGAATGTAAGGCTTAGCCTTTTCAGAAAATTTACTTATTTAAGTGTTGATTACTGAATTAAGGCATGTAATTTTATGTGGATTAAACAAATACGTTAGTTATGACATTTTTTAAAATAAAATGTACAAGTCAAAACAATAGACCACAAAGGGTCATCCAACTTCAAATAAGGCAAAATAAGGCGTCTCTCTTGAAACGAGAGAAAGAGAAAACTTATTATTATTTGAACAATAAAATCATTTGACACAAAAAGGACATGACAAAGCACCAACCCACACGTCAATTGTTGCGATGGCTAAAATCAACGAATTAAAGTTCGAGTAGTTCCTTCATTCATCATACTCGCCAGATTTATCTCCAAGCGACTTCCTTTCTTTCCTAATCTCAAATATTGCTTGGTGGATGAAAATCTGCAAATGACTGCTTTGAGAATTTTTTTCTAAAAGCTTTGGGTATCTTTACTAAAGTTTACAATATATTTAAAAACTAAACTTTCTTTGGTACTAAACTGTCCCTAACATTTGAAAAATATGAAAAAGGCATATAGAAAAAGTTCTGAATCTCAAGGATGCTACTGATTAAGTTCTAGTAAGAAACATTTTCAAAATTCTTTTTTAAATATTAGATGTGCATTCTGGCAATTAATTCTTGTGCATTAGTAGAGAACAGTGATCAAGATCCATGTGAAATTGTTGTTATATGAAACATATTCATAGACCTACAAGGTTTCATAGACACACGTCAGTACGAGCGCAATTCACTTTAGTTTTCAGTTAGTACTAAAAGATTAACGCTTCTTAGTATATGATTGCGCAACTTCACTTCAACAGGATCGCCTATAGAAGGCAAAGGCGAACGTGTAGATCCTGGTAATAGCTAGGTATTCTGTTTTCAAAATTCCTTTTTTTTGGAATGCTGCGACATTGCCGAGCAGCATAGCTCTCTTCGCGGATTACACAAATGCACCCTCATTCATACCTACAAAACCTTTGTCCATCCCATCTAGAATTATTGCTGCATCTCCTCGAGGCTACCGCGCCCAGACTTATCGACTCGCCGCGCAGGAAGGAGATGGCCCTGTGATTACTTGACTGGATCATTTTTACCCCACGGCAAGGTTTGCGAGCTAGTTGGAATACTTTCGATAGACGACAAATTTGACTCTTTGCGTGTCGGCTTTGAGAAGAGGTCTGTTGAACAGACCCGAGCCTCTCTGATAACAACGTCTATCTCGAGTTGTGAGGCAGCCGCCTCCGGCTGTGTACCTAGTTATTACGTTTTAGAAAACTCGCGACATCGTCTAGCAGCGTAGCTTCCTCCGTCGGTACCATAAGCGTGCTCTTATTCATACCTACAAAACCTTCTTGGATTATCTTCATCTACCTCGAGGCTGCCGTGCCCAGACTCGTGGAGTCGCTGCGCAGAAAGAAGAGGGCCGTGTGTCGAAGGTAACTTCGACTGAATGGCCGACCCGACCAGGGAGATCTTCGAGCTAGTCAGAATACCTTCGATAGATGTCAGATTCGACTCCCTGCCTACCAGCTTCGTAAAGACGTCTGCCGCGCAGAATTAAGCCTCTATGATAACAACGTTCATCTTAAGTTGTGGGACAGAAGCCTCCGGCTGTCTCCTACCTACGGTAGAGAAAATCTCTGCGGCTCGGTGTGTCTTTCCCCTTATTAATAAGTACGTATACGAGATCAGAAGGGAAAGGGGTTGGCGGGACCATTATTGGCCTGCAGTGGCTAGAGGCTGTGACATGAATGAAACAAATGTAATCGCGCAAGTTTAATTTATTTATACGAAAAGTGATAATATTACGAGAATAGTAGAGAATGTAATATCACTAGATAAAACTTTCTCTGCGACGTTCTGCAAAACCAAATTTAAATGTCTCCTGCCTAGTAAATAAGGTTAGGATTAGGATAAGTTGGGCTAAGGCACATGTAGGAATAGAAGCGAATGAAAGAGCAGACGAGCTAGCTAAACAGGCAACCATGAGGTAGGAGCCGAGGCGTTGTTAGACATCGTCCCCCAAACGTCAGTAAAGAAAAAGTTAAAAAAAAAGGTAACAGAGTTATAAAACAAGAGATAAAATTGCATCAATACAGGTAGATTAATGACAAGATTTATTTAAAGTAATAAGATAAGAGCTAGGATAGGAAAGTTAGATGGGGATTTAGTACAGTTAATCGCGGGGCACGGAAAGTTTAGGTCATATTTAGTAAAAATAGGAAAAATATCCATAGAAGAAGGGATGAAAATGCAGAATATATGCTTTTTAGGTGTAGGTTGGAGCAACCAGCAAGAGATAAATGGCATAGAAGGCTAGTTATAGTAGGACATAGATAGCTACGAAATGTCGAAGAGATAGATAGGTTGAGTAGGATAGTATGATGGTGGATAGAGTTCAGGAAATTTACAAAGAAAGTAGAAAGGCTAAAAATGTCCAGAGAGATTTAGGCTTAAGCCATAGATATATTATGGAACATAAAAAGAAAAGAACTATGGAGACGGAAGAGTTGCCCTATGAAGTTGGTGGTCGGCCCGCCTCTAACGCCTTATACCCGCTCACATCGCCTCGAAAGCCTAACCTATGGAGCTCGAACTCGGGTTAGATCGCCTGTCTGTCCAGCTACCTTGTCCTAGTAAGAGGGCTGCCATGAAGCTTCTAAAAATGCGGAACCTTTGGCAAAGGACCCAACTGCTCCCCACGGCGCAATTAAACGGGCTCGTTCTATGTAGATACCCTAGCACGCCGGCGGCTAGACGTTAAGCACGGTATCCTGACGTCAGCTGGCTTAAGACGAACGAAAAGCGTCAGGGGAGAGCAGCCGGAGGTGGTGAAGGGGTGACGAAAGTGGTCGATGGCAAAAGCAAAGAAGGGAGGCACTAACAGAGAATAAATAGGATAGGGTAAATAGAGTAAACAAACAAAGGGAAGGGAGATAGACAATTAGGAACAACTAGAAAGGTAGTACATTAGGCACCAAACCGATACAGCTTAGCTTAATATAGCAAGATAAGATCAAAAGTGAAAATTGCTGAACAACATCAACATAAATGTACTGCTCTTGCGGTTAGGTACAGAAGGATCAGAAGGAGAAGGAACGGGCAAGAGCCGCTATTGGCAGGCGAACAGGGCTTGCGGATGGTACCAAACTGTCATTATTTGAGCTGCGTGTTTTGAAAAAAAGATAATGTCGTGGATTAACAGAGGATGTAGTAGATTATGGTGGAGCATCATCCTCTGTGGCGAAACCGCATGACTCAGAAAGGAGTCATACAACACTAAATTCAAATGTCTCCTACCGCAGTGTATCTGGCTATTACTTTGTGAAAAGGACCGTCGAACAGAATACTTTCAATACCTTCAAACTTATCCCTGGTTTCCTTCTTAGCAAACCCAAGAAAACGTTTATGACCTCTAGAGCATCCTTGAGAACACACTCCTGGCCACCAGATAACTCAACTTGCAACACCTCCATTCTTGAGATACCTAATTACTAAACATCCATTTAAATTTTCTAACCCTCTAGTAAACTATCCCCGCAACGTCCCCTCCTCCGCTGCAAATTTATTTTATGTTTAATGTTTCATCAAGAGGTCAACATCTAAGCAGTCAAAAGTGCAAGATCACGCGGTGCACTCGTAGTATGAGTAGGCGCGCATGGCGTGATTGGTTTTGCACCAGTCAACGGAGAGCTGGTAACCAGGTCCGTCATATCGTGCAAAGTTTAGTCGCAGGTGTATCATCCTGTCACTTTACCAAGTTATTAAATTCCAATCAAGCGGAAAATTGAGTGACAAAGTCTGTTTACCCAACTTCACCTCCGTTTGTCCGCCACCTTTGATTTGTAGGGCTTGCTGTGTTGTCATTTTAACTAGAAAATTGATTTCTTTTGCATGATTTCCCATCGTGCTTTTCAGGTGGTCTTAATATCTAACTAACGTTACTTAACCACTCAGTTGTCTCTGTCTTGTCATCATTATCACGTATCACTTTCATATACACTTCAATTTTGATTGAAACAGTTAGTTTCAGCTTCTATAATAACAACTGCTTAAGCAAAACCGACGATAAATTTGCATTATGTGAACTTAGACCAAATTCCGCTTCCAAAGAACAACTAGCGAGGGGAAAGATTTAATAAGGTACAAGTAGCTTAATAGTGATATGCTGTTCTAGATCCCTTCGGCAGAAGTGGTTTTGACTTGGTGGGTTGACGACCTGGATATTATCTCTTCCATGGAATTCTGGTAGTCGTGAGTAGCAGGTAGTAGTAGACACTTGCGTCCTAGCAGAGGAGCTAATGGAAAGCGGAAGCCACGTGGCATTGCAGCTGATCGATCTCGTTATCGTTTTTTGGGTTGATAAATAAAATGGCGGCGGCTTAGTAACTAGATGATTCGGATGGGCGAAAATGAATGAAAGCTGGCCATGTGTAACCTTGATTGATGAACGGCGCCAGATGTTGTTGCCAAAGTCGATGTATGTGGCCCACAACAGAGGAAATAAATATGATTACAAGAGAGAAAGAAGCTGTAGTACTCAAATTACTCAACGACGTTTGCAGATGTAGCAAAGCAGGAACCACCGCAAACATAAGGTGATTTCGGGTGCCAACGCTGCAGTTGAGCCTACGCGTCTTCAAAACGTAGAGTGTCAGAATACAGAGAGGAAAAAAACCGTCCAAGTTTTACAATCTCGTTTTTTTCACTATTCACACATAAACTCGAACCGCTTAATAAAAAATTTCAAGACCTGAAAGAGATCAGGAATTGACTTCTCAGTAATCAGCTACCGCTTAGTCAATTTGATCTAATAGAGCTATTAGGAAACACTTTTTTAAGATTTCAAGCTGCTGAAATTCTTTCCCATGTAGATTTTGTGGTTGAAGAAGTAGAAACCAAAAAAGAAACTGTAACTAACATTAAGTCACTTATTCCCAGAATGATTTCATTACAGAGACTTACCTCAAAGTCATCAAAGTTTTTCAATAATTGAAAGTGAATTCCAGTTGGTAACTTCTAAGGAATTTAATGTTTTTTGATCAACTGCCCCTACTGCCAGAAACAAATTTTTTGTATCCGAAGTCATTACTTGTTTGTCCTACAAAACTGATCCAGAACAATCATTTAAAAGCCCAAAAAAGCGACCAGAGAGTGAAAAGAAATCTAACAATGCAATAGAGTTCGAAGAAGAAGAAAAATTCATTCCCTTACTCAAACTATTTACTGATTATTGGATTGAACGCGTCCCAGATCTATTTAGGACTTTTTCAATATGAAAAGGAAAATGCCTGCATATTATTTCTACTATTTAATTGTTGCTCTTCTAATTTGGGTTGAATTTTGGTCACCCAGTATTACTCATGGTCAACATGTTTACCATACCTCTGCTCATAGGTTCTGGGAGTGTTGAGCTTTAGACGTGTTTTACTTTGTATTTCTTCTGACCAGAATTGTTTAAGAAAATCTTCCTTAAATTTCTTTGAATGAAGTGATCGCCAAGCTTTAGCATTGCCCTCTAGCAAATCCTGTATGCGACTTAATTTTTCTTGTTGGAGACTGTATCCTTAGCAGTTTAAAGCTGTTCCGACAATTTCTTATTAAATGTTTGTACTTTCGTCTTCTATTCTAACGATTTTTTAATTTTGATTGTGCAGTTTATCTTCCACTTCTTTCCTTCGTTGTTTTTTGGAAACCTATGAATGGTAGACACTTAACTCTTTCCTTTGAAAAACTATAACTTGACTTTTATCTCCGACAATACAAAGCGACTTGTCAAAACGTTGATTCCAGCTAGAATAGTGAGTAGATCTATTGTCTAAAGACATAATTTTAATTAATGATTAAAACGCAAAGAGTTATGAATAGAATTCTATGGAGTTGTATAATAAAAATAAAAATAACAGCAGCAGTTGAAACAGATATTAATTCAATACGGAATAATTCATTTTCCGATGTATGAAATTTCATTAAAGAGGAATAAATATAAGTTTGCATTTACCTAGTTCAATTTAATGCTGAAATTCATATTTTACTCACATAAAAGCATTAATAATTCAGAAAAGTATATTTAAACTAAACCAACTACATATATAAATCAAAATGTAATTCCAAGCCGTAAAATTAATCCATTAAAAGTATTTTAAAACCTCCTATTGTAATTCATCAAAGCTTCATTATGTTACTATACTCACAGTACGCACCTGAAGTAGGTAAGTAAAATATTAGTACTGTCAAAGGTAAATCTCAGGCTTCATGTTATATTAACTCATTTTAATTTTCGGAGTGACACAAAAAAAATCCACGTAGGACCATTTTTTTTACTGGTGTATCCAGGGCGTTCTTTTTACGTTTCCCCCTCTTTATTCGTTCTCTGCAAAACAGAGAACCAATTATAACAGTCATCCATAACGTAGCCAATAAAACTGTTCACGCGAAAAGATACAGCTGGAAATATTACATTTGCACTTACAGTGGGCCGTATATCTCCGTTACATGTGTTAGTACGTAATTTCGCGCCCAGCTGCACAAATAACTAACAGCAGAACCAATTATATCCTTGATTCTAGAAGTAGTATAAAAATTATGTTATATTCATGTCTGTTTAATACGTCCATACCCTTTGATATATGTGTGTTTTTACTCTTTTGTTTTTAGACGAAAAATGAAATTTTTATCTTTTAGTTTTACGTTATTAAAAACTTTTAGCGTAACGAGGTTTTTTACGTGTTAATTATAATTATAAAAGTGGCAAAAAATTATGGTTCCTGTTTTTGTAGCTATTGCTAATTTATTACATTAAAGAATTTAAAGTGGATGGACCCATACAAGATAACGATTAGAGCCAATTGTCTTGCAAGTAGTTGTTCTTACAAGACAAAACACCATGAAAAACATAAATCACAAACACACAAGTTTCCTACAAAAAACGTCTGGAATCAAAAAGTTAAAAATGACAGTGGTGAAATATGAATGGAGCGATTCTATTCATCATGCTGTTCATGACATTGGAAGCCATTTATAGCAGTAATAAAAGTTAGAACAGTAGGAAGACTTATTGACAGATTTCAAGATATAACCGGAGCGTATCTACATAAGAGAAATACAACCCTACAAACTCCAAAGAACAAGAAAAGCAGATAGTACTAAAAATGGAAAAAAGAATTAGGAAAAGTTTGAGTAAAAGTACAGCAATAGCGAAGGCTATAATACTAGTTAACTATAGTCTTAATTCTAGTGAAGGGCAAGAATGCAGTAAGCAATCAGAAACGCAAACGCACATCAAAATTCAATTTTGGCTAAGTACAGTCACTTTACATTCACTTAAAAAATTAAAATCTTTCAGTATCAAAAATGTTCCGGTGTGTTGAAACCTCCCGTGTACTTAGCAGTTTGAATCTTAAACAATCATGACATTTAAATGGTTTTTAAAACAAAAATTACAAAGTGATTTTTGAAAATTTGAAAAATGGTGAGTAAATCTACTTATTTGAACCTAATCAAAAGCTCGCTTAACCCAATCTGTAATAGAGCTAGTTAACTAGCTTAGGACGATTAACGCAAAATTATCATGCAAATCATAATTTAAATAACATACGAAAGTAATTAATTTACTAATTAATTACTAATGAATACCGATATATTAGATTATTTATTTTTTATTTA